>JAPYZI010004736.1:0-12631 GCA_030523105.1 Ophioninae sp. A BG-2022a
AAAATTTTGGATTTTTAATATTTTTTTTATTGGTCCATTTCGATGTAACTTTGTCCCCTGAGTACGAATCTACCATTAATTTTCCCCAAAACCCAAAATCTCCATGAGAAAATCGTAAAAAACTTCTAAAAACACGATTTTTTAGCTGTGTGCAGTACTTTCGATAAAAGTTCGATTCGTAACCAACTGAAAATTATCGATTAAATAGACAGTCAAAACAAATTTAAAAAAAAAAACATTCGAACTTGAAATTTTGGTTTTTGGGTGCCTGGGTTAGCCAGATGGTTACCAGGGTCTGAAAGGTCGTTTTGAAATCCAGGAAAAGAAGATTTTGTTGAATAAAAATGATAAGCCAATGGAAGAATATAAATAAATATAGATCAACCGTAGTCTAGTTTTGAATTTCCGGGTGCCTGGGTCACACGAATGGTGACTATGAGGATTTTTCGTTGAATAAAAATGATTGGGTAGATGATGAATAAATATAGATAAACCGGAGTGGCTGGTTGGGTCTACGCGATATAATGATGATGAACGTAACAAGTATGTAGGAGTATGGTATCTAACGAATCCCAGAGTAGTGACCACTAATGCACACGTACTTGGAGCAGACCTCGAGGGGGGCCTTGGTTTGCCCGGGCGTGTACGGTCAATGACGTGGCTACCGCTGGGCTCCTTCCGTACATGTGAAACCTTACTTGCGCTGTGCTTGGTACAGTACACGAACGCAGACCCCACACGTGCCCCCTTGTGCTCTCCTCATGCTGGCTGACCGATGCAGTCGCCATATTCGTGCCGCCTCGTGCTCGGGTAGGGAAGCTACGTATTTCGCGCTCTCTTCGCCCGATGGACATTGCTGGTCATTGCCCCACCTTTCCATCACCAATAAGAGTCCAAAGCCGTTCCTACCAGCTCGCGACTAGTCCGTTCAGACCGCATTGCGAACCGAGGTTTCCTCGGGACTCGAGATATCGCTCGGTGCAGCCTAGTACGCGTGTCCGCTAATTTTTTGGACACCGGATGTTGTTTTTCATTGGAGTTTTATCATTTGGTGGGGTATTAAGAAAAATAATAAGAAATTATGCGAAAGTAGTGTTATTTTGTCGTAAGCCTGATGCGCAGTGTTGATTTGGTCGCCGGCGACCAGGCGACTGATAGGATTTTTGACGATCCTAATTATTTTTCCAGGTCATTGATTAAATGTAAGTTAACTAACGTTGGAACTCGTATGGTTGGCACGTGAAGAAAATCCTTCTTTATTTTTGTAAGCCTGATGCGCGTTTTCGACTTGGTCGCCGGCGACCAGGCGACTGATAGGATTTTTGACGATCCTAATTATTTTCCCAGGTCATTGATTAAATGTAAGTTAACTAACGTTGGAACTCGTATGGTTGAAACGTGAAGAAAATCCTTCTTTATTTTTGTAAGCCTGATGCGCGGTTTCGACTTGGTCGCCGGCGACCAGGCGACTGATAGAGTTTTCAACTATCCCAAGCATTTTCGTAGCTTCTTCGATTAAATATAAACCAAATACCATATATACCCCAATCGTTGGGATGCTCCAAAATCCTACATGCTTTTTCCAGGCCCTCCGCACGCGCTGTCGCCTGGTCGCCGGCGACTCGCACGGCGACTCTACATTCCCACGAATCTACCGCTCGAAATTCGACCAATTTTTTTTTACATACCATCCAAACTCTTCTCTTTCGAACTACCGACTCGACTTTCGCTAGTTTTCAAAAACGACGGAACCAAAAATCAAAAACCTTTTTTTTTTCTCTCTTCGACAACTTCGGGCCCTCATTATCGTCGATCTCTCGTAATCCCTGGCTTCCCCCGCTTCTCCTCTTCCTCCTCCAACAAATACGTTCATTCTTTGCAAAAAAAAAAAGAAACCACGACTCGTATTTTTGTTTTTTTTTTTAACTGTTAGACTTTTCAAACGTCCTCTAAGCCTAGCCGAATAATTCACGAGAGAATGGACCACGAACAATGGATCCGGGTATGGATATTAAATGAAATTCTCTGGTCGAACGAAGTTCGCAGGCACGACGAGGACTGCGACGACGACCGACAATGAAATCAGCTCGCGATGTGCACAGACGTAGTGGTGGGTCCCCGAACCCCCCCCCCTCCCCCCTCGCCAGTTCTCGTCCGTGTGGGTGCCTGAATAGTCCAAACCGAAAAAAATAATCGAAAATACGTGCAGAAATTTTCGTTTGTGTTGTTTGGGTTTGCGTGTGTGAACGTGTGTGCCTGAAAGAAATCGAGCACGGACGAAATAGGCCCAGAGTGCCGTGTGTACGGGACACTGGAATGGAAGAATTGACCAGAGGGGCAAAGATACTCTTGAGACTTGACAAAAGCCGACCTTCGAGCTGACATTCACTCCACACGGAGAACGCACGTACACGAGAATGAGCTTTTCACTTCTCTCTTTCACTACTCTCGTCCATTCGCAAAGATCCGAGATCCCCTTCAGGACTGGAGCCTCCACAAAGACCGTTCGACCAAGCCTCCCTCTTCCTATCCCACTTTCAAAATTAGTACGACACACGTTGCTGGGGAAGAATTGTTGACAAACACGCGCGAAATAAATAATTGTTTATGTTTTTAATAATTTTTTATATTTTTAATAATTTTTTTTTTTTTTGTGAAAAATCGTTGAAGATCCAGCGTAAAATCAATAATTTTTAACTATTCTTTTTACAACATTTTCTTAGATAAATTGTTGAAAAACTTGCAGAAAGTAAATAATTCATTACGAATTTATTTTCGATAAACCATTGACAAACTTGCAGAAAATAAATAACCTTTCGCGTAATTAAAAGAAACGTATTTTTTTTGTTTCATTACCGACAAACTCGCTCGAAACAAATCATTTTTTTAAAAAAGATTATTTTTTTTAAATTATCAACGATCTTGCCGACAAGAAATCATTTTTAAACAGTCTCATTTACCTCAACCGTCGACGAACCTTCAAAAAACATATCACACCTTACAAAACCCAAATTCAACAATATTTTTCTACTCCGTATTTCCTTAAACCATTCCCTTTCTCCTTTTCTTTTAAACCTGCACCTTTCAATTATCTTTGAAACCGATATTAATTCGTAACATATTCTCGCGCGTTACAAAATAAATAGTAATTAAGGGCCAGTGAGTTAATTAGGGATTCGCGATGGCCGGGCCTTTCGAGGATTTTCCATAATTTTTTCACTAATTGTTTGTTAAGTTTACAGCGTCATACGTGACGCAAATCTAGGGACGCACGCCCCTCCCCCTCCCCCCCTCCATCCCCCCTCTCAGCCGAGTCAGGTGGAATTGAGTTATTCCAATTTCTCCGGGACGGAAGAGTACGGTAAACTGGGGGAAAAAAGAAGCAGGAGGATAGGGAGATTAACAAGGCAGTGTACAGCGGTTGAAAACATATATGTACGTACGTGTATACAAAGTTCGAGGAGGGGGGGGGGGGTAGGGGGAGGGGGAGGGGGACAGGGTGGGGGGGATGCACCTCTGGTGGGTCTTGCTCGTCGTCTATTTGTAATTACTCTCGTCGAGGAGGTCGATTTGCATACAATGCAGACGTATCGTGTGTCTTACTACCTGTACGCCCGGGTAGCGCTGCGTGAACTCGACTCTGTCGGACCACTAACCCGGCTTGCGACTGCACTTTTGTATACTCGGTACGTTCGTACCCGTAGGTACGTGTTTAGGTGCGCCTGACGATCTTACATTTCTCTCGGGCATTCTACTAATCCCGGGGTTCCTCGAATTATCCTGGGATGATTTTATCCCCTAGGATAATAGGGAATAGGGTCGTAGGACTTTATTTCTCAGCTTTCTGGGGAATTGTAGTTTGGTACTTCATTCTGGAGGTTTCTGGTACAATAATGTACACTGGGTATTAAAGAAATTTATTTCTTTGATTTTTGGGGAATCGAGGGAATTTATTTCTTTGATTTCTAGGGAATGGAAGAAATGTATTTCTTTGAGTTCTAGGGAATCGAAGAAATGTATTTCTTTGAGTTCTAGGGAATGAAAGAAATAAATTTCTTTGAGTTCTAGGGAATCGAAGAAATTAATTTCTTTGATTTCTGGGGAATAGAAGAAATAAATTTCATTGATTTCTAGGGAATCTAAGAAATACATTTCTTTGATTTCTAGGGAATTAAAGAAATACATTTCTTTGATTTCTAGGGAATCGAAGAAATACATTTCTTTCATTTCTAGGGAATCGAAGAAATACATTTCTTTGATTTCTAGGGAATGAACGAAATAAATTTCTTTGATTTCTAGGGAATCGAAGAAATACATTTCTTTGATTTCTAGGGAATCGAAGAAATAAATTTCTTTGATTCCCTAGGATTGTAGGGAATGGGGTACTAGTACTTTATTTCTCAGCTTTCTGGAAAATAGTACTTTGATACTTCATTCTGGAGGTTTCCAGAGTATAGTAGTATAGTACTTTATTTCTTTGATTTCTAGGGAATAGTATTGTTGTACTTGATTCCCTAGGATTGTAGGAAATGGGGTCCTAGTACTTTATTCCTCATCTTTCTGGAGAATAGTACTTTGATACTTCATTCTGGAGGTTTCTAGGTAATAGTAGTCTAGTACTTTATTTCTTAAATTTTCTAGGGAATAATATCGTAGCACTTGGTTCCCTAGATTTTTGGATGATATTACTGCAGATTCGAAAATAAAAAAGAAACAGCTTTGAAATGTGTATAGTGTTATTCGGCGAAAAAAAAATAATTCCCCATATTTGGGGATAAAAAATTAACTAGCCGGGAAAAAAAGTTGACGTGGCCAACGATATCGAGGTTTGGAAAAACGTAGGGAATTTTCATCGCGAGACGAAACGATCGGTCGATTTAAAACGAGTGAAGGAGAAGAGGAGAAAGGAGGGGGGGGGGGGGTAGAGGTTTCGCCCCGGGTTACAAATCGTGCTGACCGCAGCTAGTTTTGCCCTCCTCCCTTGAAAGCCTTCCCTATATCAGAATTCCTGACCTTCGTTATGTTCGGAGCCGGAGACGATGCGATCCCAACGGCCACGCTGGATGCGCCCGAGTCAGGTCTCTTCTTCGTCTCTTTTTCGTTCCCTTGTACCTTCCGGACCGCCAGAATCCATTTTGAACGCCCGGTCACGAGAATTCAGGTGCAGTTCTGCCATCGAGCGCCACTTACAATTTATTCTTTTTTTTTTTAAATATTATTATTTATTTATTATATTATTTTTGTTTATAATTATCATTGTGATTATTATTGTTATCAGTTTTAGAAGTTTTATTATTACTATTATTATTATTATTATTTAAATAAAGTACTCGTATTATTATAAAATAAAATAAATATTTATTATTTCATTTTGGTTCATAATTATCATTATTATTAATATTATCGTTTTATTCCAAGTTTTAATTCAAGTTCTGGTTATTCTTATTTTTATTCTATTCTTGTTGTTATTTTTCTTATTTTTCTGATTTTATTAGATTTTATTCGAAATAATATGAAAATTGTGCTTTTTTTTTTGAATTACACGGAATCTTATTCGGAGCATCAAAAACCTTTAGAGAATTTAGAAATACAGAAAATCTAGGGGCCAGAAATGTTGGGCTATAAAACGATTTGAACTCCCTAGATAAATTAGAAAAAAAATATTATTAATTATAAAAAAAAAAGCGATTGATTATTTTTCAAAAATGATGAATTAGAAAAAATAATCAATTATTTTAATGATAAATAAACAGAATATTTATTCCCTAGAAAAAATATCTGGGGATTTTTTTTATTTTCACCATATTTTTCTTTATCATCACTGATCACTCTACCGTGGCTTATCAATTTGAATTTATTTGAATTGAACCGAATATGAAAATCCTCGAAGAGTCGAAAACGATTAAAATTTTTCGGTCTCGATTAATTAACGAATATAACATTTGATCGCAAACATCGAGACCTAACTCGTCTCCGTCATGTTGATTGCGAAATGGAGCCCACAAATAAATCGAGTCCAATTGATCATCGTCCAACATCCCAGCGTGAGCGAGAATTCCATTCTTTTTTTTTTTCTTTTCGTTTCCGCTCGTTCGTTCGTAATTTTTTTTTATTTTAATTTTTCTTTTTTTTTTTTTTTCGTTCCCTCGCAGTCTGCAAATGGGATCTCCAACGTCCCGGGCAATTTTCAAATTACACGCAATATAACTTCGCAGCGGGCTCGAAGTTTATTGCCGCGCAGCCGTACAAAGAGCACGCCCAAAATTGACTTTTCTCGTACTCCAATTTCTTTTTCTCTCCCCCTCTTGTTTTTTTTTTATCTCGGTTTGTAAATAGGAAAAAAAAAACATTTTGCATCGTCGCCCCCCAATTTATCTTTTTTTTTATTAATTTTTTTATCCTTTGACTAACCCCCACTCTTTTTTTTTCTTCAACTATTTTTCACTGTCTTTGTGTCCCTCATGGTCTGGCATTTTTTACTCATCGTCTTACAGTGCAACGCCACTCGAAAATTCGAATGTCTTTTTTTTTTTATTGCTTTTACCCTTTCTTTTAAAAAAAGATCATTTTTTAAATACAAGAATTTTTGATATTTTTGTTAAAAGAGGAATCTTTGTAAAGTGTTAAATTGAAAACATTCTTTTGAAAAAACGATTTTTTTTACATTGGTATAATTTAAAATATATTGTTTTAAAAAACCATTTCAAATTTTCGGAGTGAAAAAATTCTTTTCTTTAAAAAAAAAAACAAAATTTTTGGATCAAAAAATTCTTTCATTACAAGAAGGATTTTTAATTTTCGGATTTAAGAAAGATTCTTTCGTATGAAAAATATTTTTTTATAGGATAACACCGCAAGAATCGTTATTTTTAAAGGATACTCAAAAATCGTTCTTTTTAAGGGATAATTCCTCTCAAAATGTATAACTCTTAAAAGAGAACAATTTTTCAGTATTTCTCGTATAACCCAAACAAACCCAAACCCAAAAAAAATCCAAATATTTCAAAAAAAAAAGAACGATTTTCCACAATTCCTCGTATAACCCAAACAAACCCAAACCCAAAAAAAATCCAAATATTTCAAAAAAAAAGAACGATTTTCCACAATTCCTCGTATAACCCAAACAAGCCCAAACCCAAATCCAAACTTTCGTGTTTGAGTTTCAAAAAAATATATAATTAAACAAACCCAAACAAAGGCAAATTTCCCGTAAATTTGCCGGGAGACTCGATGTTTAAAAAAAGTCGAGTTTGATCGGCGAAACGGAGAAGGATTTTTCGTGAATCCTCGATACACGTGGGGACGTTTTGTCAACTATCGTATAGCTCACGTTTCTGCCGAGTGGCGAAACTGTTGAATAATTCCAGGTGCACTTTGTTGGTGAAGGTGCTGGCTCTTCGGTCGTCCCGTTGGTGAACCGTGTACATCCGAGGCCTTTTAAAGATTTACACACACGTGACGAGGTTAAGGTGGATACCGAGAGGGAATCAATATAAAAATTGAGGATGAGTAAACCCGAGTAAAACTTCACTGGATCCTTTCACCTTTCCCTGGGTCTTTCTATTTCTTGAGCAATCCAGCCACCGGGCATTCGTCAATTTTCAGTTTATTTGGCCAGCCAGTTCACCTCCCGGTACCTTTCAGCGACCTCCTTTTATCCCGGGCCGAAAGTAACGAAAGGACTATTTTTTTTTTTTTTTTTTTCGTCACAAACGATCACTGCTGTATCCGGGGAGAAAGGGATTTTTTTTTTTCGAACGTTGGACTTTGAACGTCCCTGTGGTGTCCCAAAATCGTAAGCCATTTTTCATGACGTTTAAATGACGAGAAAATATTTTGTTTTTTTTTTTTAATTTCTGTACCAGAACTATTTTCGAAAAGATTATTTTTATGAATAATATTTTATTTTATTTAGAAATTATCGTTTTTTTTTTTTCAATACGATAAATACGATCGTAATTATTGTAATAATTCCATGAATTATAAAAATTAAAATAAACTGAAATTAAATATATTTAATTATATTTATTGAATATTGTATTGCATTTAATTACAGTAAATGTAATACCAAGGAAAATAAATTATCGATAGTAATAAATTTACCAAATTTCTTGTATTTCAAGAACTCGTTTAAATAATTGATAAAAATTGTTCTATTTCCAGAATTATCCGTTCAAATTTTACACTCACATGTTTCAAGAATTCTTGAAACCCAACAATTTTTTTTATTCATTTATAATCATTAATTATTTACTATAATTATTATAACATTTATTCTATTGTCATAAACATTCAATCGAATAAATATAATGATATATTATTTACAAAAATCATATTTTTCATCATTTTCGTGGATGACTACTTGAGAATTCGAACAAAAAAAAAGTTTTCCCGAGTTTCGAGATAAAAATTGTTGGAAAAAATTCTAAAAAAATAAAATAAACAAAATATTTTAATTGCATTCCAACGATGACTATATATAATAAATAAATAAATGAATCAACCAATTAGAAAAATTAATAAAAAATTAACAATTATAAAAAAATATTTCATTTATAAGTAATAAAATCTAAATAAATAAATAAAATATATGAATTATTATTTAGAGCTGATAAAATCATTAACCCTTGGGCGGAAGTGAGAACGATGCCATTTTGGGCACGACCAGCCTGCGATTACTTATCCCGCGAGATGTTTTTCGATCGAACGGAGAGAGTCTCCCCGACGTCTGACCTTATAAGGCCACGAGAAAGATTTATCCGATCATTTTTTTTTTTCAATATTACAGTACATTCGCATACCCCAAATGTATAGGTAAGAAACGATGGTAACGATCGAAAAACGGGGAGAAAAAAATTTCTTCCATCTGCCAGGGCACATTTGCGGATATTTGAGGGCTTCGATAAACGAGAATTTTAATTCCTCGATAAATTCGAGATTTCGGACAAGAAAATTATAATCGTGACAGCTGGGGATGGAAATTAGTAGATGATTTTTTTTGTTTTTTTTTTTTGTTGGAGTTTTTGAGTCGTTGAGTCTATTTGTTCGATTTACTCATTAATTAATTAGTTTATTTATTTATTGATTTATTTATTAATTAAATTTATTAATTTAACTAATTGTAATCTTTGTCCACTCGTGTATTTCGATTCGCTGATTACGAGTGTGTTTCATTTTTGAAATGAAAACTTACAAAGACTGATTTTTCCAAAGATTTTTTTATTTTGTTTAAACAAATATTGATACTAAAGAAATATACTTCCTACAAAAGTTGTAGCTCGCATTAAGATTGATCTTTCATGCCCTGTACAGTTTTTCCTGAAAATCATTCTGTCTCGAGAAAAATGAGGGAAAAATCTTTATAAATTATTTATTCAATTATTTAAAAAAAATTGTATAAATAATACTAAATATTTCAATATTGAAGATCGATCGTTATTCGTGTAAGTACATAAATATTCATTGTTTATTTATGTATTTCTACAATTATATATCTGCAATTATATACAAACATATTTGTAAATAAATAAATAAATGAATTAACCAGTTTAAAAAATTAATAAAAAAAAAAACTATTATCTTTTTCTAAATAATACAAAAAATAATAAATAAATAACATATATAAATTATTATTTATTATTGTATTTAAATGTTTATATATAAATACATATATATATATATATATATATATATATATATATATATATATATATATAACAACTGTTGTAATTATGTAAATAATTAAATACAAAATATAAATCCCAAACAAACCCAAACCCAACAAATATAAATTACACAAAACTATCAATTTACGTAATCACGCTTCTACAAATCATTTATTCAATGAATTCCAAAAAAATTGTATAAATAATACTAAATATTTCAATATTGAAGATCGATAGTTATTCATATAAGTAATAATTTTTAAAATGGTTAAATCAATGAATTTATTTATTTATAAATATATTTGTATAGATAGTTACATAAATATATAACTAGAAATAAATAAATAAATAAATAAATAAATAAATAAATAAATATTCATTATTTATTTATTTATTCATTTATTTATTTCCAGTTTTATATTTATGCAACCATTCCATACAAACATATTTACAAATAAATAAATAAATTAATCAATTAATTAATTAAACCATTTAAAAAATTATTATTTATTGTTATCGTATTTATATATTGATACACAGATATAGATATATACAGATTCTTCAGAGGCTCGAAGATATACGTCGGTTGAGACATAACTGGTCTATCCATGGTGGCGTGCTGGTCCGCAAGCACGTACATTTTTCCAGGGTTAATTCAACGTCCCCGCGTCGACGACGACGACCGGCTGTGTCGAGCCGCGCCAGCGGCAGCAGCGGTGATAGTGTGCGGTCGGAGGGTGCGGAGGGTCCTGTAAAACCCCAGTCCGCACGAGGGTTCTCCCTTTATAACCCCGGTACAACCTCCAGTCCTGCTCACTGTCCCACTCCCTGTCTGCGTATCTCCCTCGCTCTTTATCGCCTCGTACAATCAACCCCAAAAGTTCATTCCGATATAACCGGACCAATGATCCAGTTTTTCATTATTCATCGTTCATTCAAATTTACATTATTGATAACGCAACTTTTGTTATTTTTTTTTTTTTTTTTTTTTTAATTATATTTGTTAACTATTTACGGAGTGAAAAATATCGTGACGTTTCGCGGATTATTGATTTATTTAAAAAATATTATTACGCTTTGGTTATTATTTATTCGATTTTAAAATATATCGGAATATTTTATTTATCGTTTATTTGGTAGTAAAAAAATAGTAGATTTTATTTATTGTTTATTGGAGTATTAGTTGATGGAGGATTATTATTATTGTTGTTATTATTGTTGTTATTAGTATTCGTAATGTATTTTTATTCGCTAGTGTATTTTTAATTACTGAAATTTAATTAATTGTGATTATATTAGTGCTAGACGAAATATTCACGGTTGACAAAAATTATTAATTTACGAAGATTATTTTTTTAGAATAATTATTAGTTTACCAAAATTATTGATTTCCATAAAATATTGATTTAGAAGATTTATTAATTTTTTAAAATTATTAATTGTCACAGTATTTTCAATTTTTTAAATACTTCTTTATTTTCAAAATTTGATTTTAATAATTCGTCATTTATTTGAAATTCAACGTGACCTCCACTCGAAAAAGGACAATTCTAAAAAGACTTTTTTTTTTTAACTATCTAAAGATATATAAAATGCGATATAACGAAAGGGCGACGATATTGTCTTCACACTCGAGGAATCGTAACTATTGTACGAACTCGTGATAATGTCTATGTTACCTTGACCTTTTCTCCCTTGCGCATACTCTGTATAATTGTTCTTCTCCTGGATCAAGTACAGCTCTTTGTACGTCAATAATTCAATTCATCTTCACAAATTACAATAAAGATGAAGTTCCTGAAGGAAAACGAGAGTCGTCGGTTCTCAACGTTAAATTTGCATACTTTGATAATAGATTTTTTTTTTATGATTAATTTTTTAATCTTTTTTTCAGTTTTGATAATATATTTTTTTTTATGATTGATTTTATAATCTTTTTTTCAGTTTTGATAATATATATTTTTTTTTAATACATTTTTTATATTCAATCTTTGATAATGATTTTTTAAATACATTTTTTAATAATTTGTTCGTTTAAAATCATTTTTTAAATTATTATACATTATATTTTTGGAGTATCTACACCCAAACTATCATTTTTCTCCTTCCTTTTATTTTATTCTTTTTTCTTTCATAAATAAAAATATTTTTTTTTCGGAGCTTACCGTCGTTCATTTTCTATAGAAATTATCAACAGAGTTTTAGTGATTTTCCGAGTCTGAATGGGCGAGGAAAATTACGTTTGGAGCGAACCAAAAAAATTCTAGTTTCGTTCCGAAAAAAATTGTTTTGTAAACAAAAAATAGTGTGGTAAAAAATAGTTTTTGCGGCGGAGAAAAAAAGTATTCTTCACAAGGAAAAAAATTGTTTTCGTGGCGAAAGACAAAAGTATTTTTCACGAGTAAAAAAAAATAGTTTTCACGCAGAAAACTAACATAATTTTCGTACAAAAATTCAAAAAATATCATGCTAAAACAAGATCATTTTCCTGAAGAAAAAAAAAATTCCACATCGAAAAATATAATTTCCAAACTGAAAAAAAAAATACTTTCCGAGCCGAAAAAAAACTTTTCGTGTAAAGAAAAAAAACCATTAAGAGCCAAAAAAAAAAAAATACTTATCGTATCAAAAAAAAAAAAAAAAATACTTTCGAGCAAAAAAAAAAACATTTCGTGTCTAAAAAAAAAAAAAAATACTTTTCAAGTGAAAAAAAAAAACTTTTCGCGGTAAAAAAAAATATTAACAGTTGAAGAAAGTTCGTGATTCGCAATAAACGCGATAATCCAATAAACAAACAATTCAATAACGTACAAAAAAAAAAAAAAAACAACACTTTCCAAGCGGAGAAAAAAAAAACAAAAAAAACTTTTCTTGGTAAAAAAAAAAACATTCACAGTCGAAGAAAGTTCGTAATTCGTAATAAACGCGATAATCCAATAAACAAACAATTCAATAACGTACGAAAA
>JAPYZI010004737.1:0-12873 GCA_030523105.1 Ophioninae sp. A BG-2022a
GGAGGAGTTCAGCTGCTATCTCCCGATACGAATTCTTTTTCCGTACTACTTAATTTTACGATCGGATTGATGGAAACCTTCCTGGGCCTACTCGAAGTTACGCTAAGAATGTTTTTTGTGTTTTCCGTTTTATGGCTTTTCTGAGATGTTGCGCTTAGTGTCCAGTGCAGTCGTTGAATAGATAAAAGGGGGACGCATGGAGAGAGTACGCGACGCTTCACTAATGAGCGGTATCTTAACCATAGAGCGTAATATTAAAAATAGTTTTGGGAACATGTCGAGGAATGAGAATATTCTTATCGTGCCTAGTCGATGCACGCGTTTTCATAAGGGGACCGTGGAAGTTTTGCCTTCGTCGGAGTTTTATGTACCTCCCGACGTGACATATTTGAAGAAAAGTGCTGCAGAGTCGCATCAAATGCTCGTCGAGGCATATGGTGATCATGCTCTATCAGAAGCAACATGCAAAAGACGGTTTCAACGGTTCAGAACAAATGATTTTGATGTGAGAAATAAAGCTCTGTGTTTGGTGGGATCAGGAAGGTGTGGTTTATCATGACCTTCTAAAACCTTGTGAAACTGTTGATACCAATCGCTATAGACAACAAATAATCAATTTGAACCATTCATTGATCGAGAAACGATCAGAATGTGCTAGAAGACACGGCAAAGAAATTTTATTATACGAAAATGCCCCTGCACACAAAGCAAAACCGGTTTAGCATACAATCAAAATACTCGGCTGGGAGCTCTTACCCTACCCTTCGTATTCACCAGAGTTGGACCCTTCCGACTACCATTTGTTTTCATCGATGGGACGCGCATTGGCTGAGCAGCAGTTCGATTTCTACGAAGAAGTCGAAAATTGGGTGTCTGATTGCTTTGATTTAAAAGACAAACATTTCTATTGGCGTGCTTTCCACAAATTGCCGGAAAGGTGGTCAAAACGTGTAGAAAGCAACGGTCAATACTTTGAATAGAATTTTTGTACTTTCCCATTCAAAATCACCATGTCTCATTTACACAAAAACTGCTCATTTTTAACCGGTACACATGATATGTCAAGAGATGATTTTAAAGTTTGGTTGGAATAACATTTTCTTCCCATAGTCGGCAGTGCCAACGTTTTATCGATCGATTCTTGGAGTGGACACTGCTCAAAGGTTCTTCATGAAACTACCTCTTATGATGAAAAATCATCACAATGATTGTCCCAAAAGGTACAACTGGAAAAATTCAACTACTTGATGTATTTGGATTCCGGATATGGAAGAATTTGGTGCGACAATTTTCCGATAGTGTGATATTAATGCATAGTACTATAAATTTACTTTTAAGAATCGATATAATTAAATTGCAATCTCTAATACATAATCAAGTGGCATCTCCTCGTTATACAATTCTTTTTGAATACTAATAGTTCAAAAATTCTTATATAATGGAAAGGCCGATATATTTTGAAAATCCAGTCGATTTTGATTTCGGTCAAACAGGGACACAATGTGAAACACCTGGATACGATCACATGGCGATTGTAAAATACGCGTGATGTAAAAAGTCTTTATGTTTGAAGCATTTTTTTCGAAGACTACCATCATTGTATGACGTATGAGCCATGAATAGTGTAAATTACCATGAATGTATAACTTCAGTTTGCAATAACAATACCTAATAAAATCCGATTATAAACTTACGAGAGTTCTGCTTGATCAACACCTCTCCCGCATGAAAGCTTTTATTGAGTATATAATTTTACCAGACCTAGAAAAACAGCGTGGAGTTTATATAACTCTAGACATTGGTAAATAAAGGATATCTTTTTTCATCTCTCTTCTCTAACTGTATTTCAAGTTATACAATAAAATATTTGGTATGAAAATCCTGATCGCAATTCTACGTCTGTATTTCTTTCTTAAAATAAAAAAAGTGTCGCCTTCCAAATTATTGGTGCACGTAAAAAATACTCGTTTCTCATAGAAATCGGAATAGTGAGGAGTAATTTTTTAATCGAGAATGAAAAGAAATAGAGAGGGGGTGGATTACCCCTTAATTTTTTTATTCATACGAGGAAAATTCATACATATGCACACAAACGTTTATATTCATGTGAAATTAGCCCGGAACGCGATGTACGCGATGTTCTTACCTAAACAATCGAAGAGCAGTTCAAACCCCTTAACTGCGAAATATCGAAAAAACAAAAAACATCGGTCCGCTCCTTTTCTATCCTCCACATATACGCAAATTTGCATCTCAGTCGATTGAGACATTTCGAAGATAGGAATGAAAAAATTTAAGTTTTGGCATAAACAATCTGAAATTTGTTATCTGTGTCTTTCTTATTTCCAATGTAGAGTACGCAACAAAATAACGATTATTGTAATATTAAATTTTTTTCTCGTACTGTTAAAATGTTATCGACGAAAAATGAAAAACGCGCGCATCTTTGGGGGTGGTTTTCACCCCGTAGAACCGCGTTTCCGCAGATAAAAAAAATAGGTATCACTTAGATTTTATGTTCTTTCACATTGTACAGTTCCAACGAAATCGGAGCGGGACACTTGAGTGATGTTCATAAAACATAAGAGACATAAAAGAACGGCAGAATTTGATTATTATACGTATTAATAAAGGAAAGAGCGAAACGTTTTCGAATCAATTATCTATCCGGGTGCTTTATAGATTTCAGTGCCTGATATCTCCCGCACACGATGTCAAGCTCGTTATTGTTCTTTGTCATGCGACATCGTGAAATGCCCCAACATGTTTTGTTGATGAGTGAATAAAAGAAAAATCTTGTAATATAAAGTACATCACGAAAATTAATAATATTTTTCAAATAATCAATAAATATTCACATGCAACAAACTGTTGACAATTCTCCAATGGAACAATGGTCTCTGACCTAAATCATATTTCATCAGAAAACCATTCTTCGCAAATAAATTACTTTTGACCAAATTGATGCAAAGGCTTCTAAAACGGGAGGTCACATATTTTTAACGTATGGAAGAAATGTAGTTATTTTCTTTGTAGATATGGATAATCCGTGTGTTCCAAGTTCGCATATTTCGGAAACACCTAAATTATTTCGAATTTCTTCATTTTAATAATTATCAAAAATATTTTTGTCAATGTAAGAGTCATATAAGGAACATATTTCAACAAAAAAATGTTAATAAAAAATGGTTTAATCCTTATTGATGACAGAAAAATTGAAATAATAAATAAAATATGAGGATAAACAAAATGGTATCAAGCCGACATCCTCATTAATCATTTGACTTTTGGATATTCGTAATAAAAATTTGTTTCCATTTTGGGAATACGTATTCAAGAATTGTACTGCGGTACATTTTCCTGACCAGAATAGATAAAAAATAAAGAGTTCGACGAAACTTTTTTCTATTCATTAGTGATTTGTATTATACGTTGTCGAAACTGTGGATATATTGCACGTAAGTAAATGTGTGGTTGGTGTATGTACAAATTGTGGAAACAGAAAAACCTTCCGACCGTTATCGCAAATTAAATATCCTAAACGGAGTTGTTCCTTCAGTGCTTTGAGGATCTCATAAATGAATCATCAACAGAGTTATATGAATCAACCTAATTGGTTTACTGTACCTGATGAATAACAATAATGTATATGGGATGATTGTATCTCTGTGACTGGCGAGTAAAGCACTCTGAATCTATTTTTATCATTTTAAATATTTAACATCAATGAAATCACATATCGTATTCATTTCGTGTCTAGACCTACCTCTATTGCGTCACTGGCCGCATTTCGTTCCTCAACTAATTATTAACAAGCCGGACGGCTACCAGATTTAAAAAAGTAGATCCCCCCAGTGCCATTTCAAGAAGTCGATCGAAAGTGTAAACTCAGTGAGAGAGTTCTTCGAAGTTTTAGTTCGATACAAATCAACCGTATAGAGAGTAAAATCACGTCTCTATGGAAATGGGAGGTTGACAAGAACACACAATTTCAGTACCAACAAAAGTAATAAGGGGAATAAATCACGTTAGTACAGATTATAAAAAGTAATGAATGATTATGATGATCTTAATTAATGGTGACCTTAATTGCAGTTAAAGTATATTGATGATAATTAATATCTGTATTATCGTGAGGGTTCATCATTCGCATGCTGATCGGATGATGTGGGCAAACATTAGTGATTTAATAAGCATGTTATTGAATAAGTACGCTGTAAAAATTTGTGACTGTGATGAGTGAAGGAAACAAAGATTCAACGACGATGGATACCATCCACATAAAAATAGACAAGAACGAGGAAACGATTTCGGTGGAGAAGATCTTGCGGCCAACCACGTTCTTCTGTTGGCTTCTAGGTGTCGGCATACCTAGACCGCTAAACTATCCACGGATTGTGACAAAGTTGCTACGTTTTATGCATTTTGTAATATGTTCGGTGATCGTGGCTTATGGTGCTATCGATTTCTTCACCTTCGGGTCCGTCTTCAAGAGTGACACATTTAAGATCATGTATTACTCGAACAAAGTTGCCTGTTATCTATCCTCTTATTATTATGTTTTCCATGGAATTTTTCATTATGAAAAATGGCGGTTGCTCATGGAGAAAATGACGATAGCAGACCGGAGAATAAAGAGATTATGTTCGGAAAATATCAACAGGATGACTATCATAGGCCAATTGATATGTCTCGTCGTGACCATCATACTCGGTCCATTGTCTTTGATATCGCACGGTGTTTACTATTACTTGGTTCGGCCTGAGGATATTTTTGCATCTGATCTCTTACTCTACTATACCATGGCACAATCGCTCATCGTCAATTTTTCATTCGATCTCTCAGTCATCGCAGTATATGAACGCTTTAAAATGATCAATCGGGCAATCGAAAAAATCGACGAGAGCTACACGGCAGCTCTTATTATTCATGAAGTTCGACGCGCCAGAGAATTGCATCATGGTAGGTTTTTAGAGGCAGGCAGTGTAAGATTCCAGTTTTTTATTGCAACTGAATTCATTTCGAGATTCATCTTTTTTTGGCACAAGAAAATATGCAAATTTTTTTTTTCTTGTAAATTACTTACAAGAGATCTTTTGAAACACCCTTATGGGATAGCATAGGATTTAATACAAAGTATCACTTCCTATTACCCTTTACCCTGGTGGTCCACGTCTTTGAGAAGTCAAACAAAGAAAATGTGAATAACGAAGGGGAACCGCAAATATAATAAGAAATTTCGAAGCGGCGCGATAGCTTAAGGATTAAGGTTTCGGCTAGTACACTGCTCTTAGGGTTTCAAGTCCGGCACACGCTACTTTTTTCAATCAAAATTATTTATAGACGATATTTTTTATCGATCTGCTTTCATTTATATCTAACTCGTTATAATGCGTTTGAATTTTTTCCACGCTTGTTTATTGTCTCTATGAACTTCTGTTATTTTGAATTTGAGGAAATAAAGAAAACAATTACGTTGGCTATTAAATTAAATGATAAACCATTATACATACAGGGTGAGGCACTAACTGTTGCCACCTTGGATATCGGCGTCACAAAAAAATGCTTGAAACAAATGTTTGTACCGTAAGAGGTCATCAAATGCGACCATTTGTTTATCTCAGTCACGTCAACTTTCTAAAATGGGACTGTAATGTTTTCCAACCATCTTGTAAAGCAGCGAAAACTACATAAAAAACATTTAGGGGTCAAAGTCGTTCGAAGTTTTTAAGATCAGAAAGTGAGATGGACTTTATTTTTATGTGAAACTACCTTTATTCATAGTAGATGTTCAAAGTTATTACCATTGGAATCAATGCGTTATTGCAATCTTCTCGTCACGGAGTGTGTAGAGTTTTTTATCACTTCGGCACTTATCGAATCACAGGGTTGTAAAATTCTCTCACGCACATCATCCGGCGTAGTTAAACGTTCTTTACAAGCAAGATCTTTAAAGTATTTCCACAATAAACAGTCCAGAGGCGTCAAGTCTGGCGAGCGAGCCGACCACGATACAGCACCACCGCTTCTAATCAAACGATTTGGAAATCTCTTTTACAATTTATTTCTAGCTATCAACAAAAAATGTGTCGAACACATTGTGCTTCTTGTTTTTAACGGTATTTCTTTTAATGACGGACCTAATGTTTCTTGAAGGAATGTGGTGTACTAAGGGCCTATGATTCTATACTCTATAATCCCACACCATACATTAACCGATCACGGTCTTTGGTGTGCAACTTGCCGCAGCCAATGTGGATTTTCAGTTGACCACAAATGCATGTTATGCAACATAATATTTCCATGATTCGTAAATGTTGCCTCGTCAGTAAATAAAATCTGGTTAATAAATGAATCATCACTCTGAATCTGGCGTTGAGTCCATCGTCAGAATTAAACGGGAGAATTGCTGTCGTTTACATACAAGACAATGGCAAGACTTCGGCGATAAGCGTCGAAGTAATAAGAAATTCACCGAATCTGGCGGAAAGCTATAGCAGACGACACACGAAATTTCAAATCGCTAAGACAAACGGGACGGCTACCTACCTCTCTCGTCGCCTTCTACATTTCTTGCGCTCAGACTCTCAGACTCAGATTTTCTTGGTGCATAGCTTTCGGTTCGAGCCAAAAATATTTCCGTTAAAGTCGGCGATCATCGTATTTGTTTATATTGAGAATGGAGGTGTTATATACAATATGTTCCGGAATATCGATAATTTTTCGATAGTTTAGTGCTAATCTTTTATTTGCTGCGTATCGTTTTATATGGTAAGGGGTTGGTTACATAGGTGATGATAGAGTCTAGGGTGCTGAAAGCTTCAATTATTGGGTTTGCCGAGAGCTTAGTGCTGGCAGAATAATGATGGATGAGTGTGATTAGGAAGTTATCAATTCTAGGAAGTTATCAAGATAATGGCTGGCCGGGCAAGGCATATTATCTGCCTTGTTTTATCAATGTTAAATTAATGATAATAATAATAATAATAGTGTAATTAATTATTAGTTTTAGTATTTCGATATTATAATTATTAGTTTTATTATTTCAATATTATAATTATTAGTCTTATTAGGACTTCGATATTATTATTAGTAATAATAATCATAAAATAACTAGACAAAGTTACTAAAATGAAGCAGAATTTGAAGACGCGTTCCATCGATGGAATTCATAACTTCTGGTATAAGCGATTGGACTGCCTATATCCACGATTGGCGATATGTTTTACGACAATTGTTCAGCACCCAGAGATGACTCCAACCTACTTTACGTATGAAATTACTGGGGAGGTGACCGAAAACCCAGTAAAATATCGACCAATTACCTTCTTGCCGACGTTCTGTAGACTCGGCAAGAAGGTCTAGAAGGTCTGGAAAACCGCACTACGATTGTCAAGGGTGGAAGACCAGATAACGACTCCGGAATTAAGAATACGACGTGAAATATTGCAAGGAGAGGCTCTGAGCCTATTGTGGTTTTGTCCTGCGCTAAATCCGCTATCAAGACAATTAATCGGTTCCAAGTACGGTTTCAAGATAAAGGCTGGCCGGGCAATTAATACGCCATCTCACATCTGCTGTACATGGACAATCTCAAACTCTATGCGAGCAACAAAATACAAGTGCGATGCCTTTTCGACATAACGCACACCTTTTCGTAAGACATCAACATGAAATTTGGGTTAGAGAAATATAGAATAATCCAAATCGAGAAGGGCTAGATGGGAGAATGAGACCATCTTATCTGCGACCAAGGAACTATGATGTTAATGCAGGACGGTGAAGAATCCAAGTACCTCGGAATGATGCCAGCAAGGCTAATTTAGAACTCTCGGGTCAAGAATATCATCCTTACTATATGAAATGCGTACTACCAGGAATTTAGTGGTACGCATTTCACGAATCGCACTGACTTTGCCGATGGGCTCAACGCCAGATTGAGAGAGATAACTCATTTATTAATTGGATTTTATTTACTGATAAGGCAACATTTATGAATCATGGAAATATTAACTTACATAACATACATTTGTGGTCAACTAAAAAACCACATTGGCGGCGGTAAGTTGGACATCAACGACTGTGGTGGGGTAATATATGTATGGTGGGAGATTATCGGGGATAGAATTATAGCCCCTTATTTCATCGAAAGGAATCTTAAGCGGAGATCCTGCTTTAGAAGGCTCAAAAAATCAATTTTTTGGGGATTTTTTTCAGGATAAAAAAAAGCAAGTCCAGCGAACTACTTACATTATCTTACATTATCTTATTACATGTCAGAACATGGGATAAAAATGTTCGTTAGAAAAAAATATTGACACGTAACCAATTTTTATGCACATTCGTGCAATCGCTTTTCCCAATCGGAGCAACAGATGGAGCTCGTAATTTTCATCTTTGTAGCATTCAGTTGCCTTCGATAGACGCCTTAGCATATTTAATATTTTTTTGATTTGTCAGTTCTAGTGAACTGATAAATAAGGCACGCGTCTCTAGTGAACGCGAAATATAAACGACGGAAAGCGCGGGAGGTGACACGTTAATTGAAGTCCTTTAATTGAGGCCGAGCGGTTGATCAATTACTATAGAGTTCCTGCCAGCACTTATCTACAGAGAATACTATTTTCTTATGCGAACTATGACGCGGATCATGCTACCGCGTCAATACGTGGGGTCGAGAGGGAAACGAATTATATGCGTAGATAAGAGGTTCCGAAATTCGATACGGGGTTCAAAATCGTGCGCTCGTTTTGCGCAGATTAAATTGCTCTTATCCAATTCTAAAGAATCTTAAACAAAAAACCAAATACTATTTTGATTTTCAAATATTTTTCTTCTATATAAACTAAGAATTACCAAAAAAATTGTGAAATCTCAATTCTTTCTCAAGTTTCAAAAAAACCGTGCTTTTTTGTAGGAAAAAAATCATGTTAACTCGCTAAAAAAATTGTTAAGCATTTTTTTCGGGAATGCTTTTAGATCAAATCGAAAAGAAAACAATACTGAAGCTAACAAGCCCTGGTTTGTTTTGGTTGGTCGTGTAGTTTTTTTACAATCACACCCGCCAATTCAGAAAAATCGTAAAAACGAAAACTTGAGAAACGGCCTTTAAAATTCACGGGCGCGTGTACACCTGCTCGATACCCCACTGCATTCAGTGCTGTATCGTTGGGAATATTTCAAATTAGCCTATATGACTTTGCCTACACATTCTTAGATACATAAGAAATATATTCAAGAAATTTAAAAAAACCGATTTTTTGAGTCTGCCTAAGCAGAATCCCGCTTTAATGGTAGGAAGTACATCACGTTCCGTCAAGAAACGTTAGGTCCGTTATTAGAAGAAATACCTTTAGAAACAAGAAACAGAATGTGGTATCAACATGATGGATGTCCGGCACATTTTTCACTGATACTTGCAAATGAATTGCGAAAGAGATTTTCAAATTGTTGGATTGGATGCGGTGGAGCTGTATCGTGGCCGGCTCACTCGGGCAGATTTGATGCTTCTGGACTTTTTCTTGTAGGGATACTTGAAAAATCTTGTTTATAAAGAACGTTCAACTACGCCGGATGATATGCGTGAAAGAATTCTTCGAACCTGTGATTCGATAAGTGCCGAAGTGATAAGAAATTGTACATAATCCGTAATGAGGAGATTGCGATACTACATTGATTACAATGGTAATAACTTTGAACATCTACTGTGAATAAAGGTAATTTCACATAAAAATAAAGTCCATGTCACTTTCTCATCTTAAAAAGACTTGGAACAAGTCTAACCCCTAAATGTTTTTTAGGCAGTTTTCGATGTTCTACAAGATAGTTGAAAAAATGTACCATTTCATTGAAAAAAGTGGAGGTGATCTTTACTGCGCGACAGCGCCTCCACAGAGGTAAAAAATGGTCGTATTTGATGACCCCTTTTGTACGGTACAACTTTTGTTTCAAATATTTTTTTGTAACGTCGATAATGACAGAGATATTCAAGGTGGCAACAGTTAGATCTTCACCTTGTATATAAGGCTACTGCGCCAAACAGAATTCAACGCTTTCTCCAGAGCAATTAAGGTAGTGCTTACCAGATCTCCAGAAGAGAGGAGATTAACGTTGGAAAGGAGTTTATTAATGACATGGTTGTGATGTGGTTGAATCGGAAGCCGTATTGCGTATCTGGGATACTGTTTCCGGTATTACAGTGTGATATAAAGGATTTGAGAATAATTATTGCAAACACTCTACTGATTGCTGGTGTGCAGAGATTTATAACTTTTCAGTTCTTTTGGATCTTTTTTTTGTTTAGACAGGGTAGATTTTGGATGTTTTCCATTGTTTCGAGAAATATTGAAAATGAAGGGCATTATTGAATACAACCGTATTGTCTTTGATTATTATTTGTGGAATATGTTTAAGGACGGTATGTTGTCAGGCCCACTGAAAGATTTGTTTCGTAACTTTTTTATCATTGTTGTAATAGCGGCATAGTCGTGAAAAAAACGCCTGTATCTATCTGTGTTGGATGACGCATGTGCTTTGTTTATCTATATTAAACGTGGTGAGGGTGTGCGAATTATTTTTTGCGTCATAAGATTGCGTGTAAATCTATTATCGTTTTCGTCAACAATGTTGCGAATTAAATTTCCTTGGTTTAAATGTCTAAGGACGTTAATTCTCTCGTAATGCGTACCAATTAGGTTGAGTTTATCTTTGGAGGAAGTTACAATGTATTTGTTATTAGATATTGCGGTATTGTTAATATTGATATTAGCACGAGGAAAAAAACACATAAGCACTATTCGTGTTTATGTGTATTGTTAATATTTGGTTAGTTGTTTTAGGTCTGAAAATGTTGTTGATTGTTGGGAAACATTTGTCCGCGATACGATGATTTATGTTAGCATAAATTTATTTGGAATATTCTTCTATGTTTTTTTAAATTATTCTTCTAATAGAGTTTTGGTATGGGAGAGGTGACTTGATCAGGTTTGATTGTAGAGAGGTGTAATGAGGGGCGTTCCGGCGTCTTTTATTTAAAGGTGTGAGCAATTTGAATTTGTGCTTTTGGAGTCTACGAATGGTTCTGTTAATACAAATGTGAGTATAGTTGGTGGGATTATGCCGGGAAACAGTCAGGATTATTGTATTAATAATGTGTTCACAGATGTTTGCAAGATAACATTCAGTTACGGTAATAGTCAGGTTGATGTTATGAGGGGATGGTAGAATATGGTTATCGTATAGAGTCTTGGTAAATTTGTTCCAGTTGGTTGCTTTGAAAATAAATTTGTGAGGGTGATTGAATTATTATAATTTATGGTGAAATAAGTAGGCTGAATAGTGAATATCAGACCGTTATTATCACTAACATATGGTAGCGTTTGTATGTGCTCATTCTATAACTGTGTGATATTTAGAGAAGAATCGGCAGTAAACATTTCTTTATAGGATTGTGCAAGAGTATAGGTTGGGGAACTAGGGAGAAATATGTTGGCTCTAAAAGTAAGGCCGTCGCTATTTTCCCTATCAAACGGATATCTGCCTCTGGGCTGGTGATGCCGTCGCCATATGCAGTATGTCTTGCGTTATGGGATAACACCACTGTGACGGCTTCAAAAAATCGATTTTTTGAAAACCATCTAGAAAAATCGAGCTGGCGGACCGCTCGCTAACAGACGCTGCAAAAGAGGCAAGAAGAGCCTCTACAAATTCGAGAAAAGATGCTGGGGACAATGATTTGTGTTTTGAAGGCCAGCTATATGGTGTCGGCATCGCTGATTAAAGGTAAACATTTTTTTCCAATTTATCACATAAATTGACAAACCTAAAACGTTTTTCTCAAAACCTCTTTTTTCAGTGCGGCACGCAGCTGAACTCGAGCTATTTTTATCCGATCGACTTCAAATTTGGACTGCGTCAATAAAACTGGATTATTTAAAGAAGTACGCAGGGTTTTTCGATATCTCAATAATGAAAAAAGCTATAGTCTATTTTCGACGAGAAATTTTGTTCGAAAATCGTCCTTTAACTTCAAAAGCGTGGATATTTTTTAAAAATCAATATTTTTCAAATTCCCGTGTACTTCTCTTAAAAAAATCATATTATTAACGAAAACACTCGGTATTTTTTTTTCAGATCGACTTTGAAGAGACTTCTGGTGCGTGCCGTGAACCACTGCAGAGGCAACAGTACCTGACGCGGGAGCTTACACAGCGGGGCGTGAAAAATTTGAAAAAAAATTTTTATGTATCTTCAATACATAACGAATAAAACAAAAAAATTTCGAATATCACTTTTTCCCACAAAAAAAAATGTTGAAAAATGCAAAAATAAAACTGGGGGTCACAGTGGTGTTGTGCCTTAAAGCCGCCAGCTATAATATATTGATTGTTGTCATTATATAATTTAAGTTGGTGGAAAACGGCATTAACGCAGTCCTCTAGTTTCCCGGCTGTTTTTTACGGCTTCTTAAATAATTTCTTACGGGCAAACCATCGAAATAATCATTATTTTTGCATAATCTTTATTAACATAAGCTTTACACATGTTTCGAAGTCAAAATATATAATAGAATAAAAGTTGTAGTGGCCGTTAGGAATACATCAAGTAAAGGAGGTGCTTGACGGTGACCAAGATTGTGGCTGTTCGGGTATGTAACAATTCTCATTTGATAACAAACACAGGTTCCTTTTATTCGGTAGATGATCTCAACAATACGACTATACTTCTACGGAGTTTTACATGAATCGGACTTATCTTATGACGACGAATGTCCCCCGTGGGCTCTTTCCCTTGTCCCGGGGTCAACAGCGACTAATTTTTCCCTTTCCTTTTTGTGTCTCATCCGTCCTCGGTAGCTGGCCAGGCATACCAAAG
>JAPYZI010004738.1:0-12622 GCA_030523105.1 Ophioninae sp. A BG-2022a
GAACACCTGCCAAAAAAATCGAATTTAATTTCAATTATTATTAAAATTGAAAAAATCAGACCAAACAAACCCAAACAAAACCTGTCGAACACCTGCCAACAAAATCGAATTTAATTTCAGTTATTATCGAAACTGAAACAATTAGACCAAGCAAACCCAAACAAAACCTGTCGAACACCTGCCAAAAAAAATCGAATTTAATTTCAGTTATTATCGAAATTGAAACAATTAGACCAAACAAACCCAAACAATATCGTATAGCTGTAACGTCGACGTGTCATTTTTCGTGTAAAACCATGAATTCAAAATATAAAGTACATTTATTTTTTAATCGAAAGGATCTCGTGGGCAATGATACCTTTTTGTTTGAAAGTGGACTATACACACATAGGGATTATCTCTATGAGATGGAACTCACGGAAGACAACGCGCGACGTTTAAATGGGCTCGTATAGATAAGTATCAAGAGTGCTTTCGACGTGCTGTAAAGATGATGGCCTTTCCAGAAATCGGGCCACCGTCTTTTCTGGCAGCATCTTTATATTCGTTTCGAATATGTGTCTACTCGTATCTTCTTCGTACAGACATAACCTTATCTCAGGTACATGTATCTTCTTCCTATCGACATAACCCAACGCGTATTTCTGTGTCGTAAAGATTTCAAAAATTTCAACAAATTTTCTATCGTTTAGTGATCGTTAAAAAAAATTGAAAACGAATCGACGAATAATTACGTAACCGAGAATAAATCGTTGCAAAAATAATTTCTATTTATTGTCATATCGAATCTTTTATTAAATATAAAAATTAAATTAAAAAAAAAAACAAAAATTTTATTTATATATAAAATCTTCAAATTTTACTTAACTAAACATTCCATTTTTCTTTTTCATTTCATTTTAATAAAATATTTTATTCAAATAAAATCTCTTTTAATAAAAATCTCGTTTCCTGTTCGTTTAAAATCAAATATTCAGTTGCTCATTTAACAGCAATCGATGGTAGTCTTATCAACACCAAACAAACAAATTCTTATCCCAGTGATAAATAAATAAAAAATGATTTTAAGCTGGAAATTTCACGAGATAAAAAAAAAAATCGTGGTTGATTTTTAGGACCCCCTGTACGTATATAGCTACGTATAGTTGATGGACGATGCCTGAGGATGATACTTTCCTTTGTGGGAAGTAAAAAGGCCAATCAGCGAACCGATATAAAACGGCGGGTATCGTTGACACTCCCATCTCGACAATAAGTCCACAGGGAAACGCTTTCCTGTTTCGAGTTGGTTAGAACGAAAAGTGACTCGACATTAGCCTCGCTATGGTGTATTTTCACCTCGAGCTTTTTCGTTCCAAGCTTGGTGAATATTGTCGTGGAAATAGCTCGGCTAAAATAGCTACACCGGAAACTCGTTGTTTCGTTCCTTCAGCGACAATAGCTATTATACCAAGGCCGCTCGAGTTCTTCCCTTTTCCTTTGATCCAAAAGTAAATTACACCAAAAGCGATCCTGGCTTGCTAGGGTTTCGAGCTGACTGGTCGAGCTTTTGAAGATCCATCGTCGTGACTCGCTCGAAAGAAACCTCTATACGAAATTTTAATATCACTAGACACTTTCCGACCACCACCTTGACGAACTTTTTGCATCTTCAAACCCATCGAAAACATTGACAAAATCCTGCTTTCGATCCATTTGCAAAAAATCAAAATAAATATTTCGTTGAATTATTTTTGAGGATCTCAAATTGGACGTCAAAGTTAGACCCTGATGAAACCTGAAATTGTTCCAATCGATCAAAGTGGCTTTAGTACTTTGTCCGTTCGGTACAAGCCGTTTCCACTTTAAAGTAGTCATCCAACGATCACTGGAAGTCTCCAATAACTGTACAAACATCACGAAGCGTTTTAATTATTGAATAATTATATGTTAATCGTTAAAATCAATTATTCAATTATTCAATATATCGGATATATAAATAAAGTATTAATTATTAATACAAATTATTCAATTGTTAACTATATCAAATATTCGATTATTCAATTATTCAATACATCGATTATTCGAATAAACAGATCAAACCTTAATTATTAATATCAATTATTCAGATATTAAGTGTCAATATCTCGTTACCCAAAAGGCAAAGTCATGACCCAAAACGCAAACATAAATTTTCCAAATTCCCCTTCCACGAAACGAATAAAGAAAATTTCGAAAAATCCGTCATGTCTAAAGTTACATCCATGAAATTTCGTATTCAGCCTCTTGGTTTGAAATTGAATAATCCCGACGTTTTCGTCAAATTGTAAAGCTGTTAAAATTCTCTCTCAACCTGTTGGCCATAAAGTCAAAATTACGTATTAAAAAAAAAGGGTTTAAACAAAAATTCTTTTTTTTTTTTTAAAAAAAATATTGTAAGAAATAGAGTTTGTCACAAACTATGAAAAGAAGGCAAGAACAGGGCGAGGTTGGATTGACGTCATAAATACATATATATATATATATATATAGCCACATTAACGTACATTTGCGCGAATACGTGTGGGTTTGCCTGTACTCTCGTTTCTCGTCTACCTTTATGTATATGTATGGGCTCGCTTTACATAATATCTTTGGCATTGTAAAATGCAAAACACTGTACAGGAAGGGAGTTCGAGCTGAGCCAGCCTTCTTCTCCTAGTTGCCGATGGGCTCTCGGTCCGTGTATATCAGTGGTTGTCGCCTCCGCGTATCCATCCCTCTCCCCCTTTCCATCCTCCTCGAGAACTCGAACCGTCTCTACAGCTCTGCGCGAGCTGAGGGAAAGAGTTCTCTGCTCGTTCCTCGATATATCGATATATATATATATAGATAGATAGATAGATAGATTGCAAGAGAGAGAAATAGAGATTTCCTGTGTACAGGGTGGGCAAACACATTTGTTTCTTCGAAAAACAAAATATTCAAGGTCAAGGTAATTTTCAGAAGGAATCCAATGGCGACGTTCGTAGTGACATTGAACGTGAGGAAGAAATTTGACTTCCAAATGACCTTGAACGTGAATGACAAATTTGACCTCGAAATGACATTGAACGGGAGATACAATTTTGACCTCGAAATGACATTGAACGGGAGGTACAATTTTGACCTCGAAATGACATTGAACGGGAGGTACAATTTTGACCTCGAAATGACATTGAACGGGAGGTACAATTTTGACCTCGAAATGACATGGAACGGGAGGTAAAATTTTGACCTCGAAATGACATTGAACGGGAGGTAAAATTTTGACCTCGAAATGACATTGAACGGGAGGTACAATTTTGACCTCGAAATGACCTTGAACATGAGGAAGAAATTTGAAACCTACCTAAGGATTTTCATACTTTTTCACCACCCTGTATATATACACGTATATAGGAAAGATTACTGGCAACCTTTCTCGCAGTATTTCTCGCGCCTCGCGGGTGCGACTTTTTGTCTTTTCATGTAAATCGGGCGACGTTAGCACGCGGTGAACGAGAGAGATGAGGATGAGGCGTGAACGCGCCCGTTTGATGCCAACCTGGAGTTTCATATTCCAGCTCGGTACCAAAGATTAAACGAGAAAAATATGAGAATAAAAAAAAAACGAGAAGAACAGGAAATAAAATAAAATAGAAAAAATAAATAAAATAAAGAATAACAAATAATAGTTTTTCGTTTGTCGCCTGGGAAGCATCAAACGAATATTACGAATCGATTATGAGGGCGAGATGTACCAGTCAAGTTTTAATTCGTTGAATATTGATGGTCGCTTGTTGCGAGGACGAATTTCCGCCCCGAGCAATGACCGTCGCGCCAAATCCGAGTGAGACAAAAAAAGAAAAGGCGTCTCCGATGTATTATTTATCGAGTGAAATAGCGAAGGGAATTGATAAACAAGAATACGTCAATCCTAGATTTTTCGTCGGTAGAGACTTTTTGTTACATTTTGTTTAAATAAATAATCAATAAAAGTTCATTGACTAATAATTTTTAAATATTTATTTATATAAATAATATCATGTTTGTTTATGAATAATATAATATTTGTGATATTTATTTATTTGCAGCGTTTGTTGATTTTAAATCGGCATTCGACACGGTGGATACAAACTTGCTTATCAAAAAAATTAAGGATTTAGCCATAAAAGGAAACATATTTAGAATGATTAAAAAAATGGACAATAATAAAAGTATAAATTTAGTAATTACTGGGGCGGGGATCATGGATCCTTTCGAGATATTGAGGCTGTTTGGGTTTGTTTGGGTTGTTCCCGCGCAACGCGATTTTAAAAATTAATTGTTTAAAATTTGTATAAACCTTCTCAATAATCATACTCAACTGTGGATAAAATTGAATTTACGAAATTTTTTGAATTTCCGAAGTTTATTGAATTTCCGAAGTTTATTGAATTTCCGAATTTTTTTTGAATTTCCGAATTTTTTTGAATTTTCGAACTTTATTGAATTTCCGAACTTTTTTGAATTTCCGAATTTTTTTGAATTTCGGAACTTTATTGAATTTCCGAATTTTTTTGAATATCCGAACTTTTTTGAATTTCCGAATTTTTGAATTAATCGCAGTGATCAATTTAACCCTCTTTATGATAATTTGAAATAAGAGACGATTGATAGCGCCAAAAGTACGTAGTTTTTCATAAGTCTCGAAAGACTTGCAATTAGCGATAGTCAGCGACTGATTTTAATCCAATATATAGAGGTATAAAGATGAACCTCTTTCTAGGTATAATCTGATTCCGCAATAGCCTCGACTTTCCAGAATGAACCATTAGTAACTTCGCTTAATCCTGGTCCCATGGTTACGTTCATTAGGTCTCCCCTAATCGCTGTTATTTGTTGAATAATAGTTCAACCAAGCTTTCCGCCTCAGAGCTAATGGTGGTTTACTTTGTTTCAGGATAACAACATCATCGTTTGCACCCTGATACACGTATGTATTACAGAAAATCAGGTCGGATGAGTCGCTTGTAAAACCTCTTTGTTTGGGTTTGGACCCCTCCGGGTTTTACCCCCTTTCATTAAAGGATAAACGAATCAACCCTATGTTACAACCAACCCCGAGGAAACGAAAATCCGCCTGGTTATGAAACCAGGTTTGGGTTTGTTTGGGTTAAAGATTGATCTTCAAGCCAAACAAACCCAAACAATAAATCAATCATCACCGATCGATGATTCGGTTGGTTTTAATCTTATGACGCTACGAAGAAACGATAAATAATTCCCTCAATTCTCCGAAATCCAATAATTTAATATTCACTTCCGTTCGAATTGAATTTTGTTCAAAATTTGATTGATAAGTTCGATCGACAATTAGAATTATTCAATTGGAGTTTTTTGAAGATTATGAAATTAATATATTAAATATATTAATGGGGTTGAAGTATGCATTTTTTAAACGAAACGAAATTTTTGTTGTTTTTTTATCTTCATTATCGTGAGAAATTATTTTTTTGTTTTCCTCACTGAATGAAAATTCCAAAAAAAAACGTTTCGTGATCGTTCAAAAATGGAATAAATAATTTTGATTGAAAAAAAGTTATTTTTTATGCATTTCAATGTTACCTCAAGGCCTCAAAAAATTGCCAAAATTGTGGTATACTTGAGGAATTATAAATCGTGATTAAATAATTGTGCATAAATTATATCAGAATCTTTCACTGTATTATTCAGTGATATAATCGACAAATTATTTATTGAAAATTGTTCAGCACTCGAGGCAACTGAAATTAAAGAGGAATTTTTTAAATTTGAAATTGGGTGCATTTAAAAACAATTTTTCTCGATTTTTAGCAACAATAATAATAAGCAATGAACAAATTTAAAAATTTTCCGTGAAAGATCAAAATAGAAAATATAATGTTTGTACTTATCGAAAAAAAAAAAGACCCGATCGTAGAATCGTCCATTTTAAAGGAACGTTCCATCCAGCGATATCTTAAAAGCAACAGATCAATAGAAAAAAACAATCTTGCTGCGTTTGGTATTCTACGTTTATGGGATACCTTCGTTTTTACAGACGATACGCATCGATCATTCGAGATGGCATTTTTTTTCGAGGCTTCTTCATGCACGTCAATATCAATCAAGAGTGACATTAAAATTCCGGGCTTCGTGATATATGAACTCTGTTATATATAGATCGCGAATGGCGCGTCCAATATACGACGAGGCTCTGTCTTCGCCTACGTTTATGCACAAAGACCCGAAATATTGCGGTTGAATATCGTCTGTCTCGTATCGATAAGGATTCCCTATTGGAAACCTCCTATATTTATTTCAAACTTACCTCTGCATTCTCTCAAAGGATATTTCAAAGAATCTAAGCCCGGAATTTTTCAAAAATTGTACATTCCTGAATTAAAAAACCGGAGTTTTTGAAAAATTGAATAGCAAAGAATTTTCACAGCTGAATTTTTGAATAATGATTTATCCAAGAATGTAAGATCAGCATTTTTGAAATATTGAATAACAAAGAATTTTCACAGCCGAATTTTTGAAAAATTGAATAGCAAAGAATTTTCACAGCTGAATTTTTGAATAATGATTTATCCAAGAATTTGAGACCAGAATTTTTGAAATATTGAATAACAAAGAATTTTCACAGCTGAATCTTTGAAAAATTGAATAGCAAAGAATTTTCACAGCTGAATTTTTGAATAATGATTTATCCAAGAATGTAAGATCAGAATTTTTGAAAAATTGTAAATCTACGAATAATCACAGACGAATTTTTGAAACATCGTGCCTTCAAAAATTTTCGCAGCAAGATTTTTGAAAAATCGTACATCAAAGAACTCAATGACGAATCGTTAAAAAAATTGTACAACAAAGAATTTACACAGCAGAATAATTGAAATATCGTACATAAAAGAATTTTTACATGAATTTTCAATTTTTGAATAAGTCTGATTATTGTCTAAAATAATGTGTGCCACAAAAAAGTATATATGTATACACGCACACACACACACACACACACACACACATATATACACAGTGACGAAGTAAAAAAAGGTTGGAAGGGATAAAAAAACAAGAGAGAGATAGAGAGAGAGAGAAGAAGAATGAAAAAAGGATCCAAGAGGGGAAGGGAGGTAACGTGGTCATGAAAGGCAGGTTAAAGGAGGTTAAAGAGGGAGCGAGGGGCGGGGGGATGGGAGGTAGAGAAGTACATTTATTGGGGCGAGTACAGGAATACCCCGGACGAGATTCTGGTCCCATCGTGGAGCCCTATGCATATCCATCGTCGAGAGTTGGTTATACACATTATTATTACATAACTAGAATGTAGCCTGGAATGTTCGATATCGGCGGTAGCCTTCGGTGCAACAGAAGCGTACACACATACGCATCGACGATAATATTTTAACCTCGCGATGTACGGGCTTAGATAATACAGGGGTAAAAACGATAGACCTTCCGGAGTTTCCCGAAACATCGTTGCACGCAACTTCCAACCCTGCTGATATTTACGCATACCTAAACTTTTGTCCAACCGCGAAGCTGCCCACCAGCTCCCAATTGACTTCCGGTTTTATCAGAAATCGAAACGATTTCGTTAAACCCAAACGTTGCGAAATTGAATTTTGTTTTTTTTTTTTTTTTTTTTTTTTTTCAGTTGTTTGGGTTTGGGATTTGTTTGGGTTTGGGATTTGTTTGGATTTGGGATTTGTTTGGGTTTGGAATTTGTTTGGGTTTGGGATTTGTTTGGGTTTGGGATTTGTTTGGGTTTGGGATTTGTTTGGGTTCGGGATTTGTTTGGGTTTGGGATTTGTTTGGGTTAGCTAATTAATGAAGTTCTTTTATCAGAAATCAAAACGGTTTCGTCAAACCCAAACCCTGCGTAATAGTATTTCGTTTATCCAGTCGTTTGGGTTTGTTCGAGTTCAAACATAAAGTTCCAAAATAATGGAAGGTACAAAAGCTTTGTTCCCCTTTTATTTACTCCTTCCAATTAATTAATTTTCATATCCAAACGAAATATAGGTAACCATGGTAGAAAGGACCAAGATCAACGGCCCTTTGACACCAGCCTATGAAAAGAGAGAAAAAAAAGTGTCTATCCTCCTACACGCCTCAAACCCAAACAAACCCAAACTTGAAAATGAACTTTTCATTCCCTTGGGAAAAGAAACGAACTCTCAAAATCTCCCGGGGGAGGGAAAGAAAATTCGTAACGGAATTGACGAAAGTTCGAACCGGAAGTGATCCATACCTAATATGGTATACATCCAACGGAGATTTTTGCACAAAGGTTCCAACTCGCAACCCTGTATCCCGTCATAATGGAATTTCGTGAGATCCCGAGTATAGAAGGTAGCCGATATTTTCTCGTTTCTTTCATGTGTATGAGTTTATAGGCAGCGAGGTGTGAAAGCGTCACGCAGTGGACAGCGAAGCTTAATCGATGAAGGGCGAGAGGGGAGGGAGGGTGAGAGAAATGGAGGAGGGGGGTTGTCAAAGCTCCGCGGAAAATGCAAAGGCTTGACCCGGAGCTTTCACCGGCCAGCCGAGCGTTAACGTCAAACCTCGTGATAACGACACCATTTGAATGAAAAAAGCTTGCAAATAAAAAATTTACACATTTTTCATCTATCCGGACGTTGACAAAGTCTGTTCCATCAGGAAGTTGCTTTATCACTTGTGGCAAAATTTCTCCTCTATACCCCTTAAACCTATCAATATTTGCGAGCTCACCTTTGTCCCGAAACTAATTTTCCATTCTGCATTTTTTGGTGACAAAACGTTTTTTTTTTTTTTTGGAAGTCGAATTTGGTTTTTTTTTTTACGGGCCTACGGGCAGACGTAATCCTCTAATATATTCGTGTATGTCTATATTTGGCAAAGGCAAAACTGGCTAACTCGCTCATCGAGGCCAGCTCTGGGATAAACGAGGAAACAAAGGATCAGGCATTTTTTTTGATATTGTACTTTTAAGGGGGTAACAGAGGATGTGGGATAATCCATTGTTGTCTTTATCTGGGAGATTCATGAAAATGTCATATTTTTTACTGCTGGTTGAAAATTGAGATTGACACAATTGATCGTTTTTTTTTTTTTTTTTTTAAAGCTTGAAGAATACAATTGGAATTTTGTTTCGGAGTTGCATTGTATAGTTTTTTTTTTTTTTTTGTTCAAATATAAAACGATAAAAATTGCTACTCGGACAATTTGCTGCAATCTCGTAGTCATATATATGATAGTAAGAATTTTTACTAATATTTTCAGTGATTTTTCTTTTAATATAAAAATGAAAGATTGGTAAATATATTGTAACAAAATATCAATGACGTTTAGTTACGATATATTTTGTTTGGGTGAAAATTAGTTAAAAATTAGTTAAAAATGAAGCCTAAAATTTCGCTACACATTTGCTATACCTAGTATATCAAGATATATTACAAAATATCATAAAATTTCGTTATTTCGAAAAATAAATAAATAAATAATGAATCCAACGAAACATCAATGAAAAAAGCGTGGTGTAAAATCTGGCACGTTTCAAACGAAACAAGTGCTTCATTACGAGGTTCATATTTGAGTGTTGTCGGGGTTTTGGAGGTTAGCGCGTATGTAAGCGAGCGTACTCTCTCATACGGTCATCCGGAAGGATTTTGGTCGAGGGTAGCTCGTACAAACGAACTACGACGAGGGCGTAAAGCTGTATCAGCGGTGTATTTACTGGAATGACGCGGACTCTCCGGCAGCATCCAAAACACGAAACATCGAAGCGTAGGTTTTCCTCTCGTCCGCAAACTCTTCCTTTCTCTCTCGTTCTCTTTCATACCCCCGGAAAATTGATGGGCGGTGATGGCAATTGAGGGCGAGCCCTCCATCTCGCGTCCCGGTTTTGTGTTTTTGACGCGTTTGCACGGCTCGCGAAGGTGCCGGTGCGTAATGTGCATCCGGTTTAAGCGTTTGCCTAATGTATCGAGAGTGTAATAAAACAGCAACGATAAACGAAACGCAACAACGCTGGCTTTATCGTCGAGTGGATGTCCGGATGGATTCAATGCAGAGCTTTCTACGTCATCGATCATTGAGGCATCAGTGGAATCCTGACTACGTTCTATCGAATCAAACGCGCATTTGGTCAAGTTCTACAAACCTAAAATCCCGTATGACCATGATCCAGTAACCCAAATGTTCGTTCAACCACTGTTTACAAACCCAAACGCACATTTGTCCACTTTCTACCAACCCAAACCCGGTTTGGGCCACTTTCTACCAAGAAGAAGAAGAGCCGTTTAGGAAATCCATGAGAAACTATCAGCCTGATCGGTGGACGAGGAGCGTACCGTGCGCAGCTCCCTCTTAACGACTACCCTAACTCTCTCGAGTGAAGAACCCACCCAATAGGTGCCCAATACTTTTGCGCAAGCCTGTACAATCGATGGAATAATTGATAAATCGATAAATATCTTTGGGCGAAGCCTGGGCACCTCCGTACATCGCGATAGGGTGTATTTATAAGCAAAGTCACAGGGGTGATTACACGGACCACGGGAGCCTCGATAAACCTTATCCAAGGTCGAGACGTGGGTGTTCCAAAAGCGCTTGGGGATACCTCGAAGGGAGATTCCATCTCGGAAATCAACGGCGAGTTAACGGTAATGTTTTCGGAGCGTGGCAGGAAGTCCCGAAAGCTGTTATTTCTCCCGGTCGGTGAATCCCGAAGCTCGCCCTCGTTGAACCCCTAGCAATCGCAGGGGAATCCGGACCCCGTGATGGGTTTGGAGCTTCCGTTTTTACCGATGGCTCGGATGTGTACGGAGTAATCATCGGGGGCTTCGACGTATATGAATCTCGAATTCGGGCATATCGGGCTTGTGGTCCGATACCCCACCACTAACAACTCCGTGAACCGACGCATCTGCCGTTCCACGTCTACCACGACCCGCCTCCCCCTTTTTCTACGATGTTTGCGAAAATCTCTCGAATTCCGGCAATATTGAAAACCGATAGGGCCTGTATGGGTTTGTTTATGAAGGATATAATGATCCCGAATACCAACCAAGGCTCATCAGTTTCCCGATGTTTTCCGTTTCACGTCAAAATCGAGTTTCCGACCCACCGGATCGAGAACCGGATCAATGTTGTTCAATATCAACCAGGGTTCGTCAGTTTTCTGCTATCCTGTTTTATTTCTGTTTTTTTGCAAAATGCGGTAATTAAGTCTCCTACGGATAGCGAAACGGATCAATGGTGTCCGATATCAACGGGGGTTCATCACTTCCCGATTGTTCCGTGTTTACAGGAAACGCGTGAACGTTTTGTACAACCAGACAAACGCTGTTCAACATCCAACAGTGTTATGATCGAAAGACTAGTGGTACCGAAGCATCTGTATCAGCCTCAGCGTAGCCTCCGATCGAAAAGCCACAACAATCGCTAAAAATCATCGTCCACCGTACTTCAAACCCTATAAATCCAGACATCAGGCTAGGAAGCGGTACTTTAATCCTGATCCTTCCACTTACGATTACCCGATCCAGAACGAGCCTTCGAGTTCAATGGAACGGTACTTAGAACCGGGCTCCGTGACTAGCCGATGTTTCCCCATAGTTTCCAATCCAAAAGCCAGCGTAGTTGTTAAAAATAATTTTTCAACATTTTTCAGCTCCATCGAGCGAGACCCAGCGGTACTTTGATCCCGATCGTTCCACTTACAATTAGTTGATACAGAACCTTGAAGCTGGTTAGAAGAGGACTTCAAATAGAACTGTATAACTGAGAGAAATCTATTTGATGGACGTCGTAATCTCGTCTAGGCTGACATACGTATAATACGAGAGTGTTATGGTCCAGAGGGCAGTACGATATCTATAGGTATATAAAATCGAGTGGCTGGCCAGTTCCGTATTCTCTTCTATCCTCACGTACGAACGTAGACACGGAGATAGAGGTACACGGGGACGCGTACATTCGTAGTTTCAGGACGCCCGGCATGCAGCAACCGGAAGCAAGGTTGGGGTTAGCAGACATTGACCTCCCTCCTACCTCCTCTTCCATTCCTTGGTAAGGTTTGCAACCCCGGTGAGAAGGGTGAGTTCCGAGTCGCTGCACTCACGGAAGGGCTGGCGCTCGAGGGACCCAGCCTGGCCGAGGTAAGGCGAGCGGCGAGGTGAGTTCCTGAAGAGAAGGAATAAGCCCGAGGACTGTACGGAGGATCGGAGGAGCTAGGAGTCGAGAAGAGACGAAGAACCACCACTACCACCACCACCATCACCACCACCACCGTCAGCACCGTCGCATCTAGGTGACTCTCAACCAGCCAACCCTTTCCGCCTCCCTGCCGCAATCTCCTTCTCTTTTCTCTTTACCCTCTGCTCTTATCCTCCTCTTCTCTCTACCTGCCTCGTCCTTACCACCCTCCCGGCCATTCTTTTTTTTCCCTCCTTTTTCAGCAACCCTCTTCTTCACGTTTTTTCCGACAACCCATACCACCATCCGGTGCGTCTCGATCGTTCCTTTCTCTCTCCGAGTCTTCTCTCCTTTGACCCAAACAAACCCAAACAAACCCAACCAGACCCAAACAAATCCTTTCCGCCTCCCTGCTGCAATCTTCTTCTCTTTTCTCTATACCCTCTGCTCTTCT
>JAPYZI010004739.1:0-12619 GCA_030523105.1 Ophioninae sp. A BG-2022a
ATTTTTGCAAATTTTTCCATACATACCCCTTTGCGTTTTTTTTAGCGATTTTTCAAGTGGACTTTCCGGGAAAACTATTAGAGATATCGATACGAATCCTACGCCATTATTTAAGTTAGGCAAAAACCTTTTCCAAACACTCCAAATGAACCTCAATAGCATATAAAATGCCCACCCTACGACCTTTTGAAATATCGTGATTTTCAAGATTCTGGGAAAATGGCCCGGGGAGGTCGAAAAAATTTTTTTTCCGTTTTTAACGTCTTAAAAGGGTCTATTTGATCGGAAATTTTCCGCAGATTCCGAATATGCCCGAGTTTTTGCCGAAAGTGGAAAATTAGACTGGGAAAATGGAAAAAACCGTTTCTAGACTATTTTTGAACAATATTACAGAAGTCGGACCGGTTAACAGCCCTCCCTTTTTCAGCTCTTTTTTTCCCTCCCTCCCTCTCTCTCTTTTCATGTCCGTAGGAACAACACAAAGCTCTGGAGATTGTCCTGGAAGTCTCCAGCAAACGTACTACTCGTGAATCATACGTAGTTATAAAAATCGGTCGAATCGATTCGAGCAACGTTTTTCCGTTTCTCCTCAATCTCCAAGCTCCCCGACCATTTTCATTTTGATATTCCTCAACGGTAACGACCCACACGTGGTTCCAAAGTGCAGCATTTTTACTTTTTTTTTCTCGTCCTATAAAGAGGTCGCCTGGAACGTTGTCCAAAATTTGTGGATTTCCGATTCTGGATTTATCGGTTTCAATGAACGAGTTTCGGTTAGAGGTAACAGAGTCGTACGTTGCCAACGTGGTTTTTTTCATGCCAGGAAAGTCGACCAATCGATGCCAGAAAAAATTGAAAAGAACGAAATGTTGCGGGTCGATAAGAATTTTTTTAGTGTTTTTTTTTTAAATATTTATATTTGTTGGAAATAGGGATAAGTTTTGGATTTAATTATGATTGTAGTAAAGATTATGAGACCAGCGGAGTGAACTCAACATTTTTTTCAAAGCTCCATTTTCAAAGAACTGAGCTAATCGCAGTTTAGATATCGGGAAACCTCAATTGATGGAAAATGCCAGCTGATTTTCATCTGGACAACTGGAAACCTCAACTGATGGAAGTTGCCAACTGATTTTCATCTGGATAACTGGAAACCTCAACTGATGGAAATTGCCAGCTGATCTTCCTTCGGAAAACTAGAACCCTCAACTGATGGAAATTTCCAGCTGATCTTCCTCAGGAAACCTAGAAGCCTCAACTGATGGAAATAGCCAGTTGGAGGGTTCGTCCAATCCGAAATAAAAATCTTCGCAACATACGTCTGAGTTTTCCGCTCCATAATCATGCGTAACTCTAGTTTTTAACTTGGCAGTCTACTCTCCAGTTGTAACGGAACAGAAAGAAGTCTCAAGACAGCTAGAAGTATGACGAGAGTTGGGATATTGGCAAAAAGAGCTTTTTTAATACAGGGGCACGATGGAGGGTCTGACCCTAGTCTAATAATAGATAAAATCGATAGGGATATACAAGCTACTTCCCTGACATCAAAAGTTCGAAGGGAAGAAGAAAGCCATGCTCCATTGGTGATGGTAAAGACGACTAGAATGAGACGTGGGAGTGGAACGTGAGAGTAGCGAATGGGAGAGGTCGACGTATCGTCCTATAACACCAAAGCCCAACTATTGAGCGATAAAGATTGCGGAAGTGAGATAGAAAATGTAGGCAATGCTGGGTAAAGACTCAGCCACATTGAAATATTCAGTGAACTATGGTCTGAGTGAAAACAGCCATTTTCTTCGATAGCTCAACAAAGTCTTCCTGTTGACACACGACCAGGTATCAGGTTTCGTTTCTATTATATCGACCCCATATTTTCATTCTACGAATAATTAATCGTAACTCTTCAAACAACGTTCGTAGAATCTAGTATATCTATAAACGAGACCTGATAGTCTACGTCCAAGCTATGCAAATATCCCATTCGATCTGGAGACGTTCGAGTCTCATTTGTTAGCCATTGGCCATTATTTATCGTTTAAATATAAATGGACTTCAATCAAGCAGTCATTAGGATTGTTCTGATGACGAAATTACTCGCTTCTTACGTTGTTCTGATTATGATTAATTCCAAATATGGATTGCTATTGATTGAATTGGATTGAGGGCCTCGTTCCCTCAAATGAGGTAGTTCATTTTTTTAAAACAATAGTCCATTTGCACTTGTTAATAATTCACAGAGAATATCCAATGATGAGAACATCATTAATTCAGCCTTCAGGCTCTATCCATCATCGAACGGTCCAATGGTTCAATTCACTAACCCAATAATCCAAACGTCGAACGGCGCCATGCAGCATTATCATCAATCCAGGATATATCATCGAAAAATCTTGGAAACCTCGGGGCTTTTAAAAAATAACAATTGGAAACTCGTCTGGAAAGATTCAATTAGTTTTCGGCCTAATACAGCGTCATTCATCATCCAAGAACTTTGAACAGTTTAAAGTGCAGCTTCCGGAGGCATCGGAGCAGCGTTGTAAATGTGAGACGTTGGTGAGGGAAGAGGAAACGACGAGCTTGAGAACGTCGACTAATCCGTTCGGAGGAAAGAGGGTTGGGGTTGAAAAGAGAGGGTTGGAACGTTGACACTGAACCGATGTGACCATAAGCTTCAAGCGTCTGAACGACGAGAGTCCACGTTGGCACGTATCAGCGTCTGGAGCTTGAAAGCTTCCTACCCTCCGCTCTTCTTATAATCCTAGCGCTATTTTTTAAGGGCTCTCGCGTAACAGCCGGGGTATTTAATTTTCGTCAGGGTATTACGTTTCTTTGAAGTTTCCCTGGTACTGAAAGGAGTTCTGTTCCCATGATGGATTTGGGATTTCAAACTATGGAGTTTTGGGCTACGGGAGGTTGTTTTTTTCTTCTTTTTTGTCAAGCTGGAAGCTCGATATCGCTGCCATCTTTCTTTTTTTCACAGTCACGTACGACAACTTATAGCGACTCTCATTTTTTTCGAAGGCTAATTTCGAAAAAGTTCTTTTCGCCCTGGTAAAGAATGGGCATGTGAAAGAGACACTCGAAATGAATCGAGAAGATGCGCGGGGGAGGGGGAAGAAGACAAGCCTGAGCAGGACAAATGGTACTGAGAAAAGAATGAAAGTCAAGATGGAAGCTGGTAGCTGTACGAATTTATCTCCGATGAATTTTCACGAGTGCACATATTCACGTGGAACGCGGAGCAGTAAAGAGCACCCAAGCACTGACACCGGCTATTTATTTAAACCCGGTTTCAACCCCTCCCACTCTTCCGGAACAGAAATCCAACCTTTCCAAGCATCATCCGAGGAGAAACACCCGAGGAAACCCTTCGCTCGTTTATTTCACTGTTTGAGTCCAGCGTAAGCTTTCCGGTCACGAAACCTCGTACGTTTAACGGGTTCCTCGAGCATCGCTGAGAAAATTAAACGACAGTGAAATTTTAAGGTGAATTCTTCGAACGAAGGCTTCGGAGGTTCTTGGTTTATCTTTGATGACTTTTTTGCTGGTGCCATCAAACGAAATGGGCTGTATATTGAAAGGACCTCTGAAAACGTATCGTTCGGTTTTTCCATTTGCTTTGATGATAGCTTGACATGTTCTCCAAAGTTCAACTTTCAAGGTCGTTTGAAGCTTCAATATCTGTTACGATCACGGTTGATTAGCTGCGTTAAAAAGAGTTTGCGTAATAAATGTTTATTTGATTTTCTAGGCTCCATTTCTAGGTTTTTTTTTTGTTCGAAATTGATGACGTTTCAAACTGATCAGAGGTAGAAGTCTGTTGATTGGCTGCAAGAGATTTTCGGAAAGGGAGGTTTGGTCCTTCCGAACCATTCGATAGTCAACTGGATGGAAAACGTGTCGCGATGGGGAATTACAGTCGCAGCAACTTCAACAAACCGTTCTAACTAAACTTATTGGAAAGGATGTCCAGGTGATTGGAGTTTGAGGCTACGAAGTTTTGGTTTCCGCGGGAGCTCGTCCACTCTCGCTGATTCCAAATTAAAGTTCCGCTTCCGCTTTGCATCCTACGAAACTCCAGAAATTGAAAACGTTTCGAGCCTTGAATCAGGGGCATTAAAAAATGTCTTTGATTCAAGATATTTTCAATCCTCTTCATCAGTGAAGTGGAATACCTTGAAAAAATGAAATATCCAATAGCTTTTTTCACGACGTTCCAAAAGCTAGTTCAACCGAACTTTCATCAAGAAAAATCACTACTGCCCAAACTAAAATTTCACTGATAATCCCCTCTGAAGATTATCGTTATCCCTGAGCTAAAGATTTTCGTAATGTCCATTTAATAAAGTTACTCAGCTTGGTGGAAAGCTTCGAAAAAAAGTGCTGCTCCGTATCCAGCAGCGTTTTTGGCTTCATTTCGAAAATGGCATCAGCCTCATCCCTCCTCATCGCATCAGCAAAAATCCTTAATACTCGGGTTGTGTACAAAGTGGTACGTAACTGTACGCTATTCATCCGTTCCAATCCTCCTTCTTCCAAAATTCTTGCTCGTCCTGAACCTCCCTGAATCCTGTCACGGATGAGTGCCTCTTGACGTCCATCAAAAAGTGAAGGAGCTTTGAAAAACTCGGTGAGGAAAAAGCTCTCGTTGTATGAACCGAGTTTGCACCGTGACTATGTTTATCAAAATATTTGATGGTGGAGGTTGGGTCGGTGAGGTAGTGGAAAGGGTCACGATGATGTACTCTACTCTTCGTGCATAGGTCGATCGATCGTACTGATGTGCTCCAACCGTGGACTTCCTACCGCACGTGGCACGCGAAAGCTTTTGCCTTTTCTTCAATTTTTTTTTCCTCCCCCTTTTTGGCATTCCTACCCCTCTTTCTTTTCCAACCTTTCTCCACCACCTTCCCTTCGTTGCTTTTCTCTCTTTCTATTTTTTTCTCTCTCTCTTTTCTTTTCTTTTCGGTTCTTTTATTATTATTTCATTTATTTTTCGTATTTAATTTTATTATGGTTTTCTATGGAATGGTTTCTATGGAATGGTTTTTCGTATTTAATTTTATTATGGTTTTCTAACGATCCCCCTTAATGGAGCGATAGAAAAGTATAATATTTACGTTAAACCATAATATTTAAAACCATAACATTTACGTAAAACCATAATAATATAGAAAACCATAATATTTTCATATTTACTTTTATTATGGTTTTCTATGGAATGGTTTTTATGGTTTTCTATGGTTTCCATAGGTTTTCTATGCTTTTTCTATAAAACGATAAAATAATTGAACAAAATAATATTTCAACAATAACATTAACGAACGAAAAAACATTTAATCAACTAAATATTGAAACAATTTTTTTTACATATATATTTCTATTGAATTTCACCAAAAACTTATTTCATTCTTTTATATCCTCACGGATAAAACCGAGAGGGGCTTGAAAAAAAAAAGTGGAGTTCGAGGTTCTCGAAAATTCATCCGTGGCTGCGAAATACTCCAGCGGATCCACACACACACACCGCTGAGCCATTTCTCGTTCGGAGGAACCCTGGAGAGACGGGCAATCATAGTTTCCGGGACTTTGCCGCTTTCGGAGAAGAGCTTTGCCCCCTTAATAATTGGAATAGTTTGCCTCCGAGAGGTTCAAGGGGATGAGGGTGGGGGGGAAAGTGGTGGAGGGTCGTCTAAGGTTCGACTGGAAGCGGCCGTTACCAAGATCGAGAGTAAGAAGAGGACCTTAAGGGACGACAGGAGTAAAGGGGAGGGGGGAGGGATGAGATCGCGGAATTTAAGCGCTTCGGGCACCGAACGGAACAGAGAGAAAACCAAGGGAATAAAGAACGGGACGACTTTCGTATTGGTTAGAAAAATGAAGAGATAAGACCACGAGGGCGGGGGGAAAGGGGGGGGGGGAAAGGACCGGAGTCAGGAAAAGAATAAAGCCGATCGCAAGACGGAGTTTGAAAACTAAATACCTTTTGTTCCTTACAAATATCTGCTGCGAGCTCTCAAGATGTTTTTTTTTATTTTATTTTATTTTTTTTTTTTTTCGTCGTCAATAAATATCGCCTTCCTGGAAGCTCTGAGATTGTGCACTGAGAGGATTCAGCTTTGGATCTTCCTGACGTTCCTTTGTTACTTTTATATCTGACCTTTCAGCTTGAGGAATTGTTAAATGGATGTTTGAAAAATTGTTAAAATTTTTGGAAAATTTTACGAATTGAATTATTATTAATAGATTTTTGGATATAATTTAATTGGAGATTTTATTTAAAAATTTGTATAGTATTACTGAATATATATTTAAAAAAGAGGAACAATTTTTTGAAAACTTGAGGAATTGTAGTTTTTGATAAAATAATAATACTTTTATTATTTTATATTTATTTACTGAATTATTTAGTATTTATAAGAATATGAATCGAACGTAGTCGACTGTGAGAAAATAAATTCTGCAGATTTTAATCATTTTATTGATTAATGAAACTCGAATAATTTAAAATTCTGAAAATATTGTTTAAAATGAATAGTTTAAAAATTTGTACGAATTTTCTGACTAATCGTGCTCAACTGTGATCAAAATTTGATAAAATTTGATTTCTTTAGAAATCGTGATATTTGTCGTAAACAAAATTATAATTTTTCAATAAATTATTTTTTTTTTAATTGGATCTAACGATTTTTTTCAATTATTTTATAACATTTTGATTACGATGCGAAACCATCCTTAACGAAAAAATGCTTTGAAAGTTCAATTTATTTAAATATAAACGGCGCTGTATCGCTTCGCTCCACGTTTTCCTTATAAAAATGATCGTGGACTGGTCGATGCTCTCAGTTCACTGGACACTCCACCAGCGACCTCGTAAAGTCACGCCACAGCTTGCGGGAGTAATGGGAAAACTTGTGCAGCCTTTTAATATTGCGATGAAATACATTTCCAACTCTAAACCCCCCCCCCCCTCCCGCCCTCCCAGCTGTTTCTCTTTATTAACTGTTTTAAGAATCTACCGAAGCAGTAAATTTCTGATAAACTTGAATTAAGAGACAATACGACAAACTTATTATTTTTTTTTTAATACACATTTATTTCGATCGGCCACCAATTTGTTCAATTTCAGATTGAGAATAATTTTTTTTTTTACAAGATTTTATTTAGGACGGAGAAAAATAATGATTTATTTATTAAGGAAGAAAATAATTATATAAACAAATAAATAAATTATAAATATATTGAATTATAAATAAATTATATTTCTTATCAACACACTTATATGTGGCTATAAATAAAAGCTTGAGTACTAAAAATAAATACGTATATTTTATTTAAACAAATCCCTCAACCTATAAACTATTTTTAATTAACTCAAAAATAACTTTAGATATTTAATAAAAATATTTAATTAATAATTGTACCGTCGAACCCACCAGCCTTCTTATCTCGAATTTATTTAAACAATTAATTTAGATCGTCGAATTATATATGTATTTTTTTAAATAATCGTGAAAAGAAATAATTGACTTCAAGAGTGAAAAAATGGTAATTGATAATTAAATATCCAAGCAATTATTTCCGCTAAATAAATAATGGGAGATTTAAACTTTGTCACGTAAAATAAATGATATTAATGTTCGATAATTAAGCAAGTCAGAACCGGATGTAAAATTGGATTCCTTTGAAAGAGCTTTGTCCTTGATGGTTCCTTGAAGGACAATATCCCAATGAGGAACCATTTTTCAGCCCTTATCGCAACTTAATAACACCAAGCTTTTATTTACTTAAAAACGCGTGACTCTGTACAAGCGTCAAGACTTTAAAATAATTTACTTCCGGTCCATTACGATCGTTCTCACCTTTTACCCTCTTATTCTCTCGGTGAAATGAAAATCGAGCAAATGAGTCTACTGTACTGGGACAATTGAAAAAAAAAAAAAAGAAAAAAAAAGATAAATCCATGAGGGTGTTTCACGCCTGAGTAATTCTCCAGCAAGATTCCAGGAAGAGGGTAAAGCGAAGCAGAGACGATAAAAAAAAAGAAAAGGTTCGATACGAGAATGAAAAAAAAAAAAAAAGTGAAGATCACGTTCGACGTGGCGTCGTCTAGAGAACGTGAAATCGATGATTCGAAGACTTCGAGTTAAATGCTTCATCATCCATCAGCATCATTCTCCATCATTTTTTTTCCATCAACTCAGCCATCCGAATTCTCCAGGAAATTGCTCACTTTTGTTCATCTTCGTTTGATTTTTCGAGAGCCAACGAGAATTCTGGTAAAAGATAGGTGACCTGATTTCAATGGACAGCTGATCGAAAAAGAAAATCGAGAAAATAATTGACGGAGCGATAAATCCCACCTTGGTAAAACGAGAATCCAACGTGATAAAAAAAAATCAAAGAAAATAAATAAATCGAGTCTTCGATTTATGTGATAACTTGCAAAAAACTTAAACCCGATAACGATGGAAAATCATCAAATTCCATTAGCTTGGTAATTGGGAAACGACTCTCGCGACTTTAAAGTTCAACCACGAATAAGATGTTTTTTTTTACTCGTGGAGATTTATCTTATCATAAATTTGTAGGTAACTTTCCTTGATATCTGGTGATTTGTTACAAGGGGGATTTGGTAGAACTTTGAACGACCTCCAGTTCCAAATAACGTCTAGTAACTAATACCTGGTAACAAAAACCTAGTAAGAAAAGCCAAGTAACTAAAACCTAGTAACTAATACCTAATAACTAACATCTAGTAACTAAAATCCAGTAACTAAAACCTAGTAACCAATACCTAGTAACTAAAACCTAGTAACTAATACCCAATAACTAATACCTAGTAACTAATACCTAATAACTAACATCTAGTAGCTAAAACCTAGTAACTAAAACCTAGTAACTAACATGTAGTAACTAATACCTAGTAACTAACAAACTAACACTTTGGAAATAGTCTCTGGTGCATTTGTCCGTCCAGCAACCAATTAGATGAATCGAACGAATCTCGATCGTCGGTTGAAGGATTTATCAAGAGACAACAGGCTCCAAGATGAGGGTACTTCGATATCTAGTCATTAGCACTATGAAAAGCGTCGACAATTGAGCAACGCTGCATTTATACGGATTCCGATAGTTTCGCGCGATCTGTCCGTTTTGTTCGTCTTCATTGGAGAGTTCGAAGGACGAAAAGGAGCTATGCCGTGGCTGTTGTCAACGGGTGACTCATGATTCCGACACTGTCTGGTATGCTGATATCAGCAGACCAAGAGCGACGAGTTATTGCCGGTACGACCGAACAGTGGAACTTTCAGTTTGCGATCTCTTCAGCGTTCGAGAGCATGGCTCCCCCTGTTCAACGATAACAATGTCTTGCCAAGACTTGGTGCAGAATTCCCACTTGTATAATGAGAACAATGAAGCCAGTTGGAACGGCCGACCAACCTCTTCCTACGTCATACCTCAAATTCAATGTTCTCACTACCATTTGATCAATGCTGAGTATACATTCGAGTCGCTGCCAGTTACATTGACGGATCCAGTTATTCGCCTCGTTATTCCATCAAAGAACGAGAAACGACTGTGGAAGAATGTTACAGCTACTATTGTTGATCGCTGATTAATGATTATCTCGATTGATTCTCTCTTTTCGCTAACGATTCCATCATTACGTTCGGGTGTCTCTTGATTCAGGTAATACAAAATGGAAATTCTGACTAACCCAAACAATATGGCCTCGGTCCACTTTTGACAAATTTTGTTTGGGTTTAATGTTTGTACTACGAGGAATGAAAATTCGGTCGTTTATTTCGGCTGTATTTTGGCTTGAGAATCCCTAAGCTCGGGCCTCAACAAACCCAAACAAGGTTTCCTTAAATGTCTATTTTTTTAGAAAAGCTTGGGTTTGTTTGGGTTTGTTTGAGTTTGTCTTTACATAGAAATTTCGAGTGGAATCAAATTTTGTTTGGGTTTATTTGGCTGGCTCACGATCCGTTGCATCAGATCCGACCAAATGAAAAACAATGAAGAATACCACCGTAAAAATAAACCTGAATTCTCCAGAAGTGAGATATGCCAAAAAGACAACGACGACGTATTCCAAGTAATTATACTCTAGGTATTTTAGTTTTAATGTATCCACCGGTGAGCCGTTCTTGGTAAGCTACAACGCTGGTTATCATTCTGTTCCGGAATGTCCCACATCCGTATTCATCTTCCGTGAACTCCAAGAGGAACGAACCAGGCAACCGAGGCAGACACACGCGTACGACCCAAAAGGCCATCAGGGACCACCTTCCAACTTCGGCCTCTTTCTCTACTGCACTTTGGCTCATTCGGTTATCCTCCACCAAGCCCAGCTGCGGCAAACCCTGTCCACTATGGATGAGAAAGCGAGTGAGCAACCAGCAAAAAGCTTCTTGGCTCCCTCTCGCTACCTCTAAAACTCCCTGCTCACTCCTTATCTCGGTACCCGAAACGTCACGAAATTTCGCATAATCTCGCTTTTATGGCGAGAAAATTCAAGCCAGTCCTGGAGTACTTGATATAATTAGCAATAGGGGGTTGCGCGATGCAGCCGGAGCATTCCGAGACGAATTACAATCTAGCTGGGAACCCTAGCGACCGACCAAACGAAAATGTCAGAGAAAAGAGGAAGATGGAGGACATTGCTGCAGCCCAAACTTTAGGAATGACTTACAAAAGCCTAGTAATAATGGTTCACTAAAACGGGTGCTGTTAAAGTTACAAACATTTCGTAATAATTGAAACCTGATACCTAAAAGAAAAGCTTCATTGAGAAAAAGACAATATCCAATGGCACCAATGATTATTTTCGTTCTAATTGTTTCGCCAATAGGTTTTTCGGACAACAAATGTTCGCCAAAACCCAAATAAACCCAAAAAAATGTTCGCCTGTGACCAAGCTGGGACTTTCTACCTAAACTGGAACAACTGGATAACCCGATGGAAGCTTTAAAAGTGTCTATTGTCCACTTTGATCTCGTTTATTTCTGATCCAACATCGGTGCCCATAATTTGCCATTTGCTTGATCCGTTCCAACACTAAAAGCTCGTACCAGCATGAATATCGCTGGTGCCGGAATTGATTCCAGATGACGACGCCGTCAGTAGTACACGTTCGTACGAAAAAGAACGTACACTCTACAAAGCTGGTTTAATTAGCCGGTACTGTTAGGTAGGAGGTACCCTGGTGTTACTTCAAAGTCCATACTCGTCGATATTTAATCATCCGTAGTAGGAACGTGGTAACCAACATCGGACACTTTCGACAGTATCGAAGAGCTTCCTACCAACCTTCAATTAGATTAGAGCGACTTCCCGAGTAACCTTTTATTTTATTATCTATCGAAATTGCCAATTTTCACGAGTCATTCCCAGGCACCTAGATGGAGAAGTAGAACCCGAGAGCTCGAATTAGAACCCGTCTGATGAGGGCACAAAGGATCCCGAGGAAATGGATTGGTGATATACGGGAAGAGTTGCACTCCCATCAGCCACCGGAACAAGTGCATTTAACGTCGTGTATTTCCGTATTTGCCCGAACACTCTCACCAACCCCCTCCCCCGCCCTCCCTTTCCTCCTCCTCCACGTTGCTTCGTCTGTTGGCCCGCAAGGAAAATTCTACAGGGGCTCGTCATCCCTTGGATCAGGGTTTTGTAGGTACCCTCCGTTCTCTCTTCCACCGCGTGTACTGCAGTCACGCTCCGTTTGTCTGGACTTAATTTAGTGCCAAGGCAAAGCGCCACGTACCGGGTAACCATCGACCCGTAACACTTGGCAGCTCGACACTGACGTATAGTTTTCGCGCTCTCCCTCCCGATCGTTAACACCGATATGTATGTACCCTTACCGATGTCCCCAGGCCTCGTTAGGTTTTCACCAAAACGGACTGCAATTTTAAACCGCCATTCTTTTGTTTGTTTGGGTTTGGTTGGGTTTGTTTTGGGTTCATTTGGGTTTGTTTCGGGTTTGTTTTGGGTTTGATTGGGTTTGATTGGGTTTGTTTCGGGTTTGCTTGGGTTTGTTTTGGATTTTCTTGGGTTTGTTTATGAAGACGTCCAAAAAATTAGTTTTTTCGTTATTCCTCTTTGAAAATAAAGTATGCGGTCATTTTGCCAATTATATTTTTTATCAAGGCGTCGAACTGCACGAGTATACCAAATTTTAGATCGATCGGGGATATGGGCTTTTCGGAAGTTTATCAAAAAAAAAAAACGTTCAGTAACGATTTTTATGAAAGCAAAATCGTTTGGTGAAATTTTGTGTTTTTGTTGAGTTTTAAGTATTTTTTACTTTTTTTTTGCGGGGGGGGGGTCTTTCAAGTTTTTTTGGTTGTTTTTTTAGTTTTTGGTACTTTTTTAATTATCTGAGTTTTGAGTATTGTTTTTTATTCGTTTGGATTTTAAGTATTTTTGTATTTTTTTGATTTTTGAGTATTTATTTATTTATTTGAGTTTTGGATATTTTTTTCGTTTTCAATTTGTTGAGCTTTAAGTATGAACACAAATAAACCAAATACACGGATAGGGAGCAACTTTTCTCATTTTGTTTTGTACCAAACATTTTTAACTAACGAAAAAAAAAAAAAAAAAAAAA
>JAPYZI010004740.1:0-15346 GCA_030523105.1 Ophioninae sp. A BG-2022a
GCCGCTGCGCCGCCAGTGAGAAAATCGTTTAACTGAATTTTCTTGATGGTCGATAAGATTTTGAGCTCTGGTGGTACATTTATGTGAAAATTTTCGAAAACCAATTTCTCCGCCATTTCTTCATCAAAATAGATGAAACGAAGCTCGAAACGTGTACTTTTCACCGCTTCAGAGGTTTATGCTCGGGAAATTTGTGGAAGTGCGATACGATTGATCGTAGCTCGCAATTTCTCCCATGATAACGACAATCTGCACAATTTTGTTCAAAATTTTGGTAAATGCCGAGCATGTTCCTCTTACAGCAAGTGGCATGTACACAATAAATTTCATTCCAAGCGGTTGAACAGTATGGGAGAAATTGGATTTAAAAATTTCGATGCGGCTAGGAACGTTATCGTCATTCTCTTAAGATCCGCACAATCTAAGTTTGTATTCTCGGTATATACCTTTTTGGTACATACGTTATCAAAAATCATTATCCATTCGCTTTATCGATTTCTGAATTTAAAAATTTGAAATTTTATATATCTCACTAATCCGTATTTGTATGACTCAAAGTATAGACTATCCGATTACACGTTCTCGAATGAATAATCCTTTGTTGGATTAGTTGTGTTCAATTTCGTCATCCGTCGAAGTATCAAATTTCGCCGTTCTATGTTTAGCCATTCCGAGATTTCAACTCAAACAAACCCAAACGATTTTTTCAATCATGTGATTTATACAGAATAATATATTTTCGCAACCCTGATACTGATCGTTGGAACAGTCGAATCCCTCGATGGAAACATTGTTCTCATTGCGTTGTATGCCAATTTCAATTGTTTTTCAGGCACATTACATTTTTCTCGTTTCAAGTCCATTTTCAAAGTGAAAATACTGATACGATACGATAAATCTTACAATACTCTCGCGCGAAAGCATAAATTTCAACAAATGGAATTCCACTAACGCTAAAAGAGAAAACAAACTACAGGAAATATTCATTAAATATTGTGATTGTTTTTGGATAACTATGTACGATGATAATTTAGTGAACAATTAACGCTTGTCGATTATCGAATTCTTTGGGCTAATACTCGTAACGCTGTGAATATTTAAACAAAATATCGCGTAGCTTTAAAGTCGTAACCGTTATAAACGAATAAATACGTCACAACGATATTCAATCGTCAGATGAATGAGCGATCGATCGGGCGATTGGATGAATGGACAGCCATGTCCTTGGTAGTCGAGTTGCATCGTCTCTAACTCTCAGTCGTTTTGATACGAAATAAATCCGGACGCGGTTGTCACGTTCGAAAGTCTTCCTCTTCTCTCTCGCTCTTTCTTTTTTTTTATTCCTCTCCAAACGTTTCTTGCGCTCGCAGAGTTCGTCAATTGTGATTCAGCCTTTCGATATTCTATAAACAATTTTTTTTACCCCTTATTTTTCCTTTCATCTCGCGCACACGTCAGCGATCATCGTGGCACGTGCGCTCCCTGGTTGCATGAAATATTAATTGTTTACAGAGTTCTTGCGCCCGCCAACGTTCCAGAGTCGGTAGAATATTTATTACTATGCAACTGGAACAATTGAAACACGCGTCTCGAGATGATTTTTCAAATGATTCTTTTTTTTTCGAATTTGCCGAGTCCTTTGATGTTGATATAGTAAATAAAACAAAAAACTCTCGATCGAGATAATTATTCAAATTATTTTTTCAATCTGCCAAGTTTCTTGTAATAGTAAAAAAAAACGGAAAAAAAACACTAACATCACAAAAAATTATATTTTCGGAATGGCCTGCGTACAAATACGCATTGCAAATATATATAGTTAAACTTTTGAAATTCAAAAGTTGTACGTCGTTGCACTATCATCTCGCATAGCGTTTCAGAATTACGAAACTTACAGCCAAAAATCGAATTAAAAAGTCTCAACGAGTGTCGAGTGTTTGTTTTGGAACGAGGAAAAGTCAATTATTTATTTAAGAACGAGGAAAGTATCGATAATAAATCATCGAAATTTTCCATTTTTTTTAAATAATCGAAATATTCAATTTTTAAAAAATAATCCAAATTATCGAGACAGGTTTTCTTTTTTTTAAATAAAAATTGGAAAAAACTCTAACACTGTTATACCTACGGGACCTGACATTACCCATAACCAGGAACAATGTCGCTCTAATCTCTTTTTATTTATAAGTTTTGCTATCAAATTTGGTGAAAGATAACCACGTTTAATGTTGATTAGTGAATGATCAAACCGTCTTAATTATTATAATTTTTGTTTTCATTCTTTTTTTTTCATCCTTTAAGCTAAAACTTCGAAAAAATGGGGCGTGTTTTTCTTAAGTTAACGGTATTCCCCCGCTTTCCCCTATGCAGGGAATTAGGCTGGATCCTCCGTCAAATTCGACTTGGCCACAGCTATCCACCTTGAGTCTTTGGACCGTGATCTCTTTATTTGTTGGATGACTCACTCGCGTTTCTGGTCGTCCTAATCGTCTCTTTTCTCATTGGTGAAAAACAAGCCACCCCCTGGGCTTTCAGCTGCGATTTCGTACGACAAAGGGCCCATGAAATTCTCATGACTCATGAGGCAAAATCCAGTGAAAACGGATCTCGAAAAAAGTTGGGTCTTGTTTGTCGATTCGATTTTCAAAATATTCCTTTTTTTTCAAAAACTCGGCCCACGCGTGCGAACAAAGCTATGCAGATATTTATTTTCCAGCGCTCTGAATATTCTTTATGAGTCACGTGGGTCTTCGAAGACCTCGAGTTACAACTTCTTTCTCTTTAGCCACATTTTTTTCCCTCCGAAGTGATTCATCTAGTTCGAACAATCCGCACAAGTTCAAAGTTTCAAAAATGCATTTTTTCTCCATAAATCGCTAGCCGGGTGATTTAACTTTATCTTTACGTGGAAAGTTTGCAAAAAATTTGGAAACTCATTGAGTTACAACGATTTCCGTTAGAGATCGGTCGTTTTTATATTTGAAAAAATTTTTTCATAGTCTTTTCATAATCTAGTAAATTATTTAATGAAAAATTCGAAAATAATTGTTTTATAATTATTCTACGACCTACCGAGACTTCTTAAAGGTTTCAAGACAGTTTCCCGATTTTTCTAAATCTACTAATCCATTAATAAAAAGAGTCGTGTATGCGATATTTTTTTTGTTGCTTTATTCCCATTGAGAAATAAAAAGTGGCCTTTTTTTGCTACTTATCGGATATTCGTCTAATTTTGATGATTCGAAACTCAAGAAAATTGTCTTTACTTATAGACTATCATAATTTGAAAAAAGACGCGTAGCAGGAATGTATATTTCTTCGCTCGAGTTCAGCAGTGCGTCGGCTAATATGGCAGTTTCGTTTCGCAAGCGAGGAAAAAAATAGTGAGGAGTGTGGGGGTCACGAGGCTTTCGGCTGATAAGGAAATACCCGACGCATCGTGCTTCACCGCTCTTCCGAGCTTGCGCGTATTTCAGAAACGAACACTCGAGTCGTTCCGACTGAAGTAACGAATAAAGAAAATGCCGCGACGAACAGAATTCGACGTTCACACGTACACGTATAATGAAGGTTATCAACGGAGCCGTATTGTTTTTTTTCCGAAAAATGTATCGCTCGGAACAAATACTAGACAAAAGTAACTTGTTTTTCTTTTTTCTTTTTTTTTTCAAAATAACCTCGGAACCATCCGCGGAATAAAAACACTCCCTCGCCATTTTGTTTGACGTGTGAAATCCGTTCGATACGCGACGCGAGATTTTTCGTTCGTCGTGTTTTATTCCGATTTATTTTTGTAGATTGATATCCATCGGACACCCTGTACTTATACATACCCCTCTGCCATACCTCTGGCATATATAAATCGTCAAAATCAGCATAGAACGACATACATTACCATAGCACGTCGGTGCACGTTGATGAAATTTTTGTGACGCAGAAAAGTCCATCCTTAAATATTCATTGCGGATGATTCGACCGTTTCACATTTGAGGAACTTCGAGAGCGAGAAAGTAACTCGGGAAATAACGTCGAACTGCGCGACGGGATAAACTGGGAGCCAAAAACGTTTGAATCAACGTTTCGTTGATTTTTGTGTCGTTATGATCGCTATGAAAATTTCTATGCACGATTATGCGTTGCGTTTACCGAGCCACGAAAGCGAACTAACAGTTTCACCGCGGGCGGCGCCAGCGTCCCGCTAAATGGCGAGGCAAACGCCGCCTGGATCAAACTGACGTAACTTGGATTGTTGAAAAAAAAGTTCAACGATTTCTTTTAGAATTGTGATAATATAAAAATTGTGACGATACGACGGAAAGCAAAGAAAATTTATTTTAAAAATTGCTCTAGAAATAATTAATACTTATTTCTATACCACGGAAGTTGAAATTTTAGTTCCTGACGCCAAACACCACGGTACTGGCGCTGGTGGTTGCGGCAGCACGGTATTAACATGTGGGGAATTATAAGTTATAGGGATTATACGCGACTGTACATAAATGTGACATTTCGTGAGGTTGTAATATAAAAACGGTTAAAGAAGACTTCGAAACATCGAAAGGTACTGCGGAAGTGGGTGGCTGAAGGCCAATTGGAGTAAAGTCGTGATCATAGATATTTTGATGGTGATTGAATATCTGAGCAACGATATCCGATTCAACGCTGCAGAAACTCGGGCCAAAGCTCCATGACAATTTCGATTCTAAACGAATTACGTAATGCGAGTGAATGCATAAAATGGTACAGTCGAAAGTGTTTCTTTCCGCGCAATTTTCGCGTATTAGGAAGTTTGATATTAGCGTAACGTGTTAGTCCGTATTGTTGTTGCTAACGTGCAATTGTTTTTTGAATTGTGAGAATATAAAATGTGGTGTCGTATTCCTGTCCTGAAACGCTTCATTGAAAATATCAATTTTTCGTAAAATGTGAGGTGAATCGATGACTGTGTTTGCAGGTGAGTTTGTTTGGTTACTTTGTTGGATGCATTTTTTATTAGTGCACCGAATTTCCCTGAGGCAGAGAGGAACGAGACAAGTGCGATGTGACTTTGTCGTTGCCATATTCCATGGAATGTGAAGTGTTGCACAGGTAGTTCGTACGCTGGCCATAACGTTGCGACGTCAGAGGGCGCTCGAGAAACTTCGTACGCGCTCGGCGTATTTTCACGAAGCAGAATGTTTGTTTAAAAAAAAGCTTGTCATAAAAACTGAACGTGATCTTTCCAACAAAAGAAAAAAACGTAAATTAACTGAATAACCTGCCAAGCCACAATCGCGTTTTAATGAATTTCGGTGATATTCCTCATTGACGTAATGTATAGGCGTTTGACATTGTGCAAATGTATTCATGTGTATATGCTGCGAAATTGCAGTTTTCCATTACGTTGGAGTGTAAAAACGACTTTCGTGATAATACTTCGTCAAACGGGACGAGAAATAGTGCGAAGACGAGAATGCGTACTTTAAAGTAAAACTTGAAGCTCACGTGTACATTTCATAAGAATTTATATCATTTCGATGGTTTTTGAAGGAAACGTTAAAGGGTTTTTTATATTCGCTTTTTGGATGGAGTGAAATTGCTTGGGTTTCCGAGATACAGAAAACGTATGATTTCCTTACGTCCCTCAATTGGCCAGTGCTTCCCTCTACAGTCGCGTAACCTATCTGCTTGTCCGAACGAACGGGCCAGTGAAAAAACTCGAAAGAACGAAGGGGAAATAAAACGCTCTTCCATTGGACAATTTTTAGTCGCCATAATTTCTGTCGCTGTGTAAAAGACAGTTGCATTTCGCACGTGGATAAGTACAGTAATATCGCGACAGTACCGGAGGTTCATTAGCAACAGACTTCCAACCCTTTTCAAGTCAATGAGCTATAAACACGTTCCTAAAAGGATTACGGGTGCTTGGAAAACTCAGGTCTTCGAAGTGTATGCAAAAAAGCATAAAAAAACCGTGAATGAAAGAGTTTTCCTATAAAGTGCGGACACTAGCAAAATTCATATTTCGTCGTCAACGCTGAAATTTGTCCAATCCTCATTAAGAAAACTCGACCGAAGTAGCAATACGTTTCCTAACCTAGAAGTGACCGGACAGTTACCAGACACGTGTTTCTTACAGTTACAAGAACCGGTGAATTTTTATTCCGCCAAAATGATGTTTCGAAAAGTTTGTTAAATGAAAAAAATAACCTAACCGAATTTATTTCGTCCATATTTCGCAAAAACATTCGATACTTAAAATATTCAAATTTCCATTCGACGTATAAATATCCGATCTAACCTAACGAGCTAATGAACAGTAATGGCTGACGCGACACGCGTTTGGTAGCTTTTGGACGTTCGAGCGACTTCAACGCGTTGAAGAAATATACGAATCCGTTGAAGCGACAGCAAGGGAGATGACAGACGGAGAGAGAAAGAGAGCGAGCGAGAGGGAGTGAGAGAGGATTCTTAAATTTTCTGCGAGTGGGTTGGGGGAGTTGGTAACGGCCGCAAAAGAGAATATACACAGAAACTCCCACCATCGGGTCGAACAGGGGGGCACTAACGTAACCTCCCCTCTCGTCAAGCTTTCGTAGCACAGCGATGCTCTCTGTCTCTTTTTTTTCTCTCTCTCTCTCTCTCTTTCGTTTCCTCGTCGAGCTCTCCAACTCCCGGGCGTTTCGATCTTTCTCTTCGTATAGAACGCGAAACGTTTTGCCCCGCTTTTATGACCAAAGGCATTACGAGGCAAAAGAAACAACGCGCGCGCACACACATAGGACTCGGGCGACTCCGCTTGGCATTGCGAGCGCTGCGTCGCTCTATGTACATAATAACTATACACGCGAGCCCGCCGCATACGCCGAGTTCTCTCTCTCTCTCTCTCTCTCGCGATCATAGAGGAGCTCCGCAACGAGAGACTCTCGTATACTTTAGTTACAACGAAACCATCGACAGAACGAGAAACTACACGAAACACTATATACTCCTTCATCACGATCTCGATTTTCGTTCGGTTTCGCCCCGTTGAATCTTCCCAATCGCGGGCGCGAGGGGAAAAAAAAAACATCTCGCGTGTTTGCGCAGCTCTTGTTTTTCGGCGCGCGGGTCCGGTCAAGCGGAAATTAAGGAGCGGCCGAAATTCGTGCGCGAGCTCGAACCGTTGGCTCCTTCCGCGAAAAAGTCAAACTCCTTGGACGCTTTGTTTGGGATACAGCGTTCTAAAGGCCTTCTGAGCGAACTGTCGCCAAATTGTGGCGCACCGAGGGAGGCGCTAAAGTGCGAAGGAATAAAACTTCAGATTCGTGTGTTTCTATTGGTGGGAAAAAAAAAATATATATATATATATACAGACAGGTATATATATACACACATATATACAACATTCATACATATATATATATATATATATACAAACGCACATTTTACAAGATGAGGCAACGAAGAAGTTCGGAGGGTAAACAAAAGACATCGAAGTATCGGCATCGCGATTACGGTGAGCAGAATTTTTCTTATTCCCGTTTCGTGTTTTTTTTTTTCGCGACGCGTATCACGTGATCACTTTATCGTCGTTCGCGACCCGGAGAGTCGAGGCAACACTTCGTTCTTTTCGTGGCTTCCTTAAACTTCGTTGTTTTGGTTTTACTTTTTTTTTCTTCTTTCTTTTCGCCTCGTTTTATGGACGCTGATTCGTCGCGAAAGAGACGAGAACGTTTTTTTCTTTTTTTTGTTCGGACGGGCGGTGGGGAGGCTGCACTCGTGCAACGGGCCAGGGACCCTCGAACTATGGACTCTGACGGGGAGTTCCTGCCAGCGTCCGTATTATCGGACTTTGTTTTTCTTACGGATCGCCGAGAAAATTCGCTCGCTTTTCTTTGTCCGGGGTTTCTTACTTGTCTCTCCTCATTTCCCGCGGGCGTGTTCTCTCCAAGTAGATCGCTTATAACTGGGCCGGTGGTCCGCGAGTTACTGGAGACCAGGGGCCGCCTCTGTTGCATGTATACGTGTTCGATATCAGAGTGATAACGCCGCCCCTGCGCCTCGCGATAACGAAATATAGCGTACGTACTTGGGGTACCTCTGTGGCTACGAGCAGTCTATGAGTACGCACAATCACGCGTTCCCGGTGCGCGGACTCGTCGCTTCACGCAGCCGGTGAAATCCTTTCAAATTCGACCCGGCAAATTGATTTTGAAGTTTTTTCAATCCCAGAAAAAACTTGTCCACGCGGTTCTACGATATCTTTTTTTTTTTTTTTTTTTCGTTTGGAACAAAGTTCGCGGGAAAACGAATTGCGGCACGATTGACGGGAAAGGAAGCCTCGTTTGGACGTATCGCCCGTGGGGAGGAGAAGGAAAAATGTAGTACGACATGTATATTTATACAATGCGGTATAATGCGATTGGGCTTGGGGAACATACTCTTCCAACGAGGCGGACCACCGCCGTATATTTAAAAAAAATTGCATTATCTGTATTTTGCACGACCTGGCACCCGTGTGTCACCTATAATGTTGGTCGTACGTACTTGCATACGTAACCCCACACATGCGCGTACGTGCAAGTGCGTGTTTGTATGTGTGGGCATATATATCTATATATATACAAGCGGTTCGTTAAATATTATCGCTCGCAATGATCCTCAGGGTCGTCATTATTTTCTATTCGTACGAACGTTCGCGCGGGCCTGCGTCACTCGTCGTCCTCATCGTCTGACTGACTCACTTTCGACCCGCAACAATCCCCCGGCTCTGTGCTCTACCCTCAATTACTCTTTCTTATTTTGGTTCGCGGTTAGACCGTTGCACGATTGCAATAACGGCGAACAAAGAAATATTTATAGATACGCCAGATCCTACCCGATGAATTATAAAAATCGGCCGAGCGCGCGCCGAACGCGTAAAATAGGCTCCCGTAGCTTTTGCATTCCTCAATCATTCGGAGCATCAATGTTCAATACGAAGTTTTTGACTTAATGTTTCGATCTTCGACACGTCTAACTCACGGATCGTCGCGTCTTGGAATCATTTTTGAATTCTTGCGGATTAAATCTTCGTTGCGGATCGAAGTAATCGATAACAAGTAATTGGTAATTAATTCATAATTAATAATGAATTATCAATTTATTTTCAATTAATTGTTAATTAGCTTTCAATCAATCATCTATTAATTGTTAATTAATTTTCAAATAATGATCAATTAATGATCAATTATGAAAAACTAAACGAGTGAAGTTCGAAACGTTGAATATCCAGAAAAAAATCGACGTATGGTTGTATTAATAATGAGAACATCAAAATGGCCGATCTTGTCATCAAACATCGGCAAGTCAATACGATGGAAGGGAATGAAAAAACTTTAGCATTTTGCAAGGACATTCAAGGACATTTACTAAAACGACGCAAATTTCTCGAATTTTCGAACTTAGTTTTCTCATAGATGGTTTAGTTTTTCCGGATACCCCGAGCATAAGGCCTTGCAGAGTTCACCGATGCAGAGCTTTACGATTTTGTCTTACGTTAAAAATGATTCATTTCCGAGAATTTTTTTGTTTCAAATATTTCTTGTGCGTCACGTGTTTTTACTTCGCCTTGAATGCAACAATTTTTCATCGCTTTTACCAATCGAATAAAAATTTATTTCCTCCTACACCTGTTTGAATTATCGACATAAATGAATTATCGACATTATTTTAATAATCGCTTTAACGCGAGTTTATAATTCATTAATTATTCGATAAATGGGTGCGGGAGATTTCCAAAGGGGCGCGCATGCGCGTGCGCCCAGTTAACGAAAACACGTTTACTAACGACAATTTATGAATGGCCGAAAGAAAGGGCTTCTAAGAGCACGTGTTTTGACCTGTCAACGCTGAAAGAGAGCGCGATCGGGTTTTTCGATCGTAATGTTTATACGTACACGTATATTCGTGTGTGTATAAAAAAATTATATATATATGTATATATATATATATTGCACAAGTGTTTTGTTGACGGATGCGAGACCGTTTGTTTTCGGTATCGCCGCGTCGGGACAGTGGAACAAAACACCGGGACCATTGACTTTCGCTCTTTCTCTTTTCTCTCTCCCCTTCTCTTCATATATATATATATATATATTCGTTTGCAATCCAATGAAAACTTCGAAAGGAGAATTATTATCCAAGCCAAAACGATAAAACACCATAACCAGAGCTGTGCAAGCAAACGCTAATCCCTCAATCGTCAATTAACAAAGCTAAGATATTGTTAAAGTTTTAATCATATTTTCGATGTTAATTTTCGAGTCGATTCAAACTTTCGAGTGGAATGACAAAAAATCGTAGTTAGAATTACACTCCGGTGTAGTTTTGTAATTGCACGTTCGTTAACTTGAAAAAAATTCTTACGAGTCGATCGAACGGACTATTGTTGATTACAAAATAAAAATTTAAATTTTTGGTCACCTTTGAGCAATTATGGATCCAGACGAGTAACAACTATTTAGGAATTAATCCGGCTGGGAAATACTCGCGACTCGTGAACTTTCCAAATAAATATCGCGTACGATATAATAATAAACATAATTTTCAATTTTTTGGAGATCTTTACCTTCAAAGCTGATTTTCGTGTTGCTTTTGTTCACGTTCGAAAATAACGCGTGTATACGATTACGAGAGAGATATTTAAAAATCAATTTTACATCTTTCTCCTGACTGAATTTTCCCGTAAGTTTGATATTTTCTTCCGTTGGAAGGAAAAGAATCCGAAAGTTTTATTTTTCCCGAAAAATCAAGGGTGTTTCGGTGACCAATGCGAAACATCAAATATCGTAGATATTGAGCAACGAAACAAGATACGAAGTGTGAGTTTATGCGCAAACGTATTGTCGGAATGTTCCGAGAATTGGAACGGTTGATCCGCAAGAGTTCAGTGATCCGGTGAGCGTTTGATCGTGATGCTGGAATAGGACATTCTCTTTTTTTCCGTAATTTTTATAATTGTGCCTCCAACGTTTCTCATCGATATTCAACAGTGTATACGTTCGTGCGTGAAACGACACTTTCGGAAATCTTCGTACGGGGAAGTTGAAAGAGAAAATATATCGGAGATAGGGAAAGAATGGAGAAGAAAAGAGCAAAGTGGGGTGGAGTAGGGCGGGCGGGGAGAGGGGGGGGGGGTTTAAAGAAGACGAGAGCGTTATCAGTCGTCGTCGGGTGAGAAAGAAGTCGAACGGCCGTTGGTCCGTTCTTTCGCGGACTGCTCAAACAGCGAGATGGCTTCGACGATGCGCGAGGAGGGTTATACTCTGGCCGGGTCAAATATCGTACACCAGTCAGGGTTCACGTAAACTCGCCATTAAATCATCCTCGTAAGCGTATTTCTCACTGAGAGCGTTTACACACGCGCATACGCTGGGCATAATCGGTGAGGCTTTTTTTTCCACTCGTACTTCAGGCGACTTCAAGTTATTCGAAGCGCAATCCTTTTTCGAATCTCTCGTATAACGGGTGAAGAGTGAAACGCGCTTCGCGAGCTGGTTTGAGACGAGAATCAACTTTTCTTCGTGATAACGAACGGGGCGTGGAAATAAGCGGTCCTAGAATGTCAATAGTGATCTGGCAGAGGACCTAAAACTTTGCTTTTCTGCGGAACGCTGATCGGTTCGGATAAAAATTGATTCGAAAGTTTGGAACGTTACGTGGAGCTCGAAGTTTCGTAGTAGAATCCATCTTTTTTTGTGTACGTGGAACGCAGCCTGGATTTACGAAGTTTCGGAACATTAAGAAGTTTCGCTTATCAATAAAGGACGCATTTTCAATATTTCCTGAAGAGATGAACAAAACTGCTTTCAGCTGCACATTCTGTGCAACTAATAGCTTGAAAGTCACGCAGATAGAGTTTCCAGGTTAAACGATGAAGCAGGCAACGCCGTTTCTGCTGCAAAAAAAAAGACAACTGAATAACATTGCACTAAACGAGAAAAATTCATCCGAATTTGGTAATATTTATCAATGTCGAATTGGGAATTCCTTCCTTTTCTTTGGAAATCTCTTTAAAATCTTTTTTCATCGTTTAAACTAATTCTTTTCGTAGCCATGGCTAAATCGTTTTAACTGATCGCTCAATGCTCCTTTTTCACGAATGTGTCGCGTTCATAACGCTCTCGTTATTCACTCGAACACTTTTTACAGCGGACATGTTGTGCTCTCTGATATATCGTGCGGTGTTGATGAACGGACGTGGTTTTCGCCACATCCGGAAATATTTGAACGATTCTTTTTTGCGTCAATTTTGAGCAACCTTTCTGTCGGCTCAAACCCCCTCCCCCCACACGCCTCCTCCTACCTACCTTACTCCGATCGAGCTGAAATTTTGCACATATCTTGCGTTTAATATTATGAGATTTTCCTAAAAGCAAGACGTGTCAGATTTTATTCTGAGATTTTTAATATTCTGAGATTTTTAATATTCTGGAATTTTTAATATTCCAAGATTTTTTATATTCTGAGATGTGTGATATTCTGGATTTTTTAATATTTCGAGATTTTTTATATTCTGAGATTTTTAATATTCTGGAATTTTTAATATTCCGAGATTTTTAATATTCTGAGATTTTTAATATTCTGGAATTTTTAATATTCCGAGATTTTTAATATTTAATATTCCGAGATTTTTAATATTCTGAGATTTTTAATATTCTAGAATTTTTAATATTCCGAGATTTTTAATATTCTGAGATTTTTAATATTCCGAGATTTTTAATATTCTAAGATTTTTAATATTCTAAAATTTTTAATATTCTAAAATTTTTAATATTCCGAGATTTTTAATATTCTGACATTTTAAATATTTTGACGTTTTTAATATGCTGAGCCTGACAGGATTCTTGCCGACGCGGAATAATTTTCTAGATATCGATTTTGAAGTGCTTGATCGATACTTCCACTCCTCCAGTTTAATTGACGATGCTAGCCCATATGTGGGTATCGCTCGTCTTATCAGACGGGTTTGTTTAGGTTTTTTTAGGTTTATTTGAGATTGTTTGTTTTTTTTAGCTTTATTTGAGTTTGTTTCGGTTTGTTTAGGTTCATTCGAGTTTGTTTGGGTTTATTAAGGTTTATTCGAGTTTGATTCGATTGTTTAGGTTCGTTTGGGTCTGTTTGGTTTAGTTTGGGTTTATTCGAGTTTTTTTGGGTTTATTTAATACAGCAGAAGCACAGTCAAGTAAATAACTTTCAAAATTTCATATCTCGCTAACAATCGCTAGTCACCAAAAAAATCCTTTTCGGCTTCTCTTGGTATCCCGAAAGGAAGATCGTGCAAAATTTCAGTTTGATCGAATTGGGAACTTAAAAACACAATACCGCGATTCTTGATCTTCCTACAAACCGACTGATTCCGCTGTCATTCAGACTATTTTTCTCTTCTTCAAAAGTTGATACATTTTTGCAATCGGCCAATACACCGCGTTATTTTGCGATGTACGAACAGTGGGCGAGTACGAAGCAAGTAAACCGCGTTCAAAGTCCGAGCAAGGGAGTAGAAGGCGACGATTGTTTGTGTACCACGTATACGCATACGTGTCCGTTTATGACTCCCTCGTGGGGTTCAAGTCCGTTGGGGAGCAGCATCTTCGGAAACTTTCCACAAATCGTCAACTTTCACTACGTCCGCGGTCAAAACGTTGGAGTTTCGTAACGCGATAAAGAAAATCGATGAGAAACGAGATTAAGATGCAAAATATTATTTTAAAAATAATAAATTAAATGCTAGAACTATAACAAAAGTTTTAAACAATTTATATATTACAAACTTATATATAAATTAAACATTTTTATACATTGTTAAAAAACAATTATTTTACGCGAATCGAATGTTGGAAAAAAGATCGACTCGATAATGAGGATGCACATTTGCAGTTTTTTATCACGATAGAATTTTGAACGACAAAATATTCGCCGACGAAAAATCAAATTTCGTCATTTGGAGGACAAAATATTCGCCGACGAAAAATCAAATTTCGTCATTTGGAGGACAAAATATTCGCCGACGAAAAATCAAATTTCGTCATTTGGAGGACCAAATATTCGCCGACGAAAAATCAAATTTCATCATTTGGACGACGAAAAATCAAATTTTGTTATTCGAACGATCAAAATTCACGACGAAAAATCGATCAATGCTGATTTCGGCCGACCAAAATTGATATCCCAATGATTATTCGCCGACGAAAAATCAAATTTCATCATTTGGACGACGATAAATTAAATTTCGTTATTCGAACGATCAAAATTCACGACGAAAAATCGATCAATTCTGATTTCGGACGACCAAAATTGATATCCGAATGAAATTCGTGTTATCACAGCAATACTCCGATGAGAAATCAGTCGGCGTTTCGAGAAGGTTCGAGTTGAGAGCCTCGGCGGAAAAGGCGTGTCCGAAGCGTTTGATACTATGTATTGCCATGATGGTGAAGAAATAACAGAGATTACGATTATCTAGCGTATCGGAATAAGCCAGATACAGAGTGGCGGGGTTGTCTGTGAATAAATCTTCATCGAGTATCGCAATCCTGACGACGAGAAGTCCAACCCCTTGAGATTCTTGAGATTACATCGCGGAAAGTAAAAATGGCGGACTCGACGGGAGTGGGGAGAGGAAAGATCGTAAATAATAGATATGCAGGTAGAGCGCATCGGAGCAACGCGGATTTCGGCACTTTCTTTCTTTTTTTTTTACTTTCTCGAGCTCCGCCCATCGTCCGATGGTTCTCAACCGAAAAATCTCTTACAATTGAGAATCATTTTTCAAAAAATAAACAAAAAATAAATAAATAAAAGTATCGCAAAGAATTAGGATTTTTTTTTGTAAACGTTTAATTTTAATGAATTGAGTACAACGATTTAAAAGTTGCTTTTCAAAAATCCATAGAAAACTTTTATTGCTTGAAACGAAAAAACGAGATTTTTGTTGAAACAGATAATATGGATCATGGTTTGAGTAAGCTTGGTTATCACGATTTGATTATCGAAGAAGAATAGTGAATTTGAAATGATTAATTTTTCCAAAGTAAAGTGTGTTCATTATTATTAAAAAATAATTACGATAAATGTTAAAAATAATAAGGTCAGTCAAAAAGAATTGTGAATTTGAAATGATGAATTTTTCCAAAGAAAAGTGTCTTCGTTATTATTAAAAAATAATTACGATAAATGTTAAAAATAAAAAGGTCAGCCAAAAAGAATTGTGAATTTGAAATGATGAATTTTTCCAAAGCAAAGTGTCTTCGTTATTATTAAAAAATAATTACGATAAATGTTAAAAATAAAAAGGTCAGTCAAAAAGAATTGTGAATTTGAAATGATGAATTTTTCCAAAGCA
>JAPYZI010004741.1:0-12614 GCA_030523105.1 Ophioninae sp. A BG-2022a
GCGCGGTCGGTAAAAACGGAGAATGCGAACCGCCGCGCCGCCAGTGTGAAAATCGTTTAACTGAATTTTCTTGATGGTCGATAAGATTTTGAGCTCTGGGGGTACATTTATGTGAAAAATTTCTAAAACCAATTTCTCCGCTATTTCTTCATAAAAATAGATAAAACAAAGCTCAAAATGTGTACTTTTGACCGCTTGAGAAACTTATGCTCGGGAAATTTTTGAAAGTGCAATAGCGGTTGAATAGTGTGGGAGAAATTAGATTTTGAAATTTCGATTCGGCTAGGAACGTGTTCGTCATTCCCTTCAATTTCAACGATGATAACTTCAACATCATATGGACATAGCTACAATAAACCTCCTCCGACAGTTCTTGTTTTTATTGCAAACAAGTACACGTTTATTACGTCCGCTACATATGATATTATTTGTCACCATCCATCAATGTGAATGTATATCTTTTTCAAAAATACTTATTTAATTCATGAATCAATTCATGAAATTTTCTCGTGAGTACGAACGATATCTACATGAAATTCCACCATTATAAATACGACCGAAGATATTCGAAATCTCTGTCTTTTTTTCTTATTATTCATCGAGCGCACCACGTAAAGTGCGAAGAATAAGTTATCGAGTTGATAGATTCGTATAAAGAAGGGTGTCTTTATTCGTAAAAGTATTAAGATTATTGGTATGTGTACACGAATTCAAATCTGCTATCCTCATCAACTTGACACTATATTTTCATCGTTATTCTCTTTTTTTTTCCAAATTAGTAAAACCCGCGTGTTCCGTAAAGGAATTATTTTGTACATTATTCGCCGACGAAAAGGCTTAGTTTCCGAAATCGGCGATTTGTAATGATAAATATGCGTAGGGAATAGAAACCATCGTTGGAAACGGACGACTCAAGGCTTTTGTTTCTCTTTAACGAAAATATGTACAGAAGCAAAGTCGCGAAACGAAAAAAAATTTTCGTGTATCGAGACAAAAAGAAAAGTTACCGATACCACTATTCGTTACCAAATATGCGAGGCTCGCAAAAACTGCAGTTTACAATCTGCGATCATCCTCCACGGTTACGGTTTTCGACTCTGTGGTTCGTAGCGAAACAACATTCCGATTGGTGCGACGTGACTTCTCTTAAAAATGGATATTTCCTAGAGGTTGTGTTATTCGGTGTTCCGTCTTGACGACAAACCGCCAACTTTCTCATCGTATCTAATCAGTCTTCATAGCTTTGGGCGTTGGCTCGCTATTTTGCGAATTTGAATCTTCTGAGAAACCTAAGTGAGCCGAGAAATCCGTCATGCCCTGGGAATCGCTTACAGTGGAAAAACCTGTTGAATATAATTTCATGAACGTTACTTTATAGCAGTCAAAAATGGTTTGTGCAATGCTTTTTTAATACGTCGGTTAAATTTTATGCAGCTTGTATCTATAGAATAGAAATACCCACATGTATTAGAGTCTTCTGTGAGACCAAAGTTTGAATTTGAAGTTTCCATACCGCTCTTGCGTGCTAATCCATTTTCCTTGTCTATCACCGACTTTCCTTTCTTTTTCTGAAATGAGTATCCATGAGTGGCAAAAACTTTGGTACGATTACTAGGGCTAATACAACGAACGGATACGTGAAGAAGTTTTCTGTGCTTACTTGATCCAGAGTAGATATTGGAACCCATTTGTAAATTTTCATTGTAGTTTCGCCTATCGTTACCCACTTTTTTTCCCTTCAATGAAAACAGACAATTTGCATTACAAACTGGCCGCGCTTAATTTTATGAATATGTAAACAATAAGAAAAGTACGAATCAATCTCATTATGTGAAATGGATATTCATTATCGAAATATAATCGTAAAATCGAATTGACAAGAAACGTCAAAAAGTACGTGTTTCTAAGCCAATTTGAAAGCCTTGTAAATATGTTACTGAAAACGATTAATAAAATTACCAGTGTCGAACTTTGTCAACAACTTGCATGACCCGCTTTATATCATCTTTAGCACGACTACGAGTCTCCGCTCGCACAGAACGTGACATCATTATATATCACTTTCACAGTATTTTCCCGTGTTACTTCCTCCACACCGTTCGCTATCCTTCGAGTCGTCCAATTTTTCTTCGTTAAAGTAGCATTTGCTACAATGTCGCGCGTATATTTATCGTAAGTTTTTTCGTTCGCGATATAAGAGGTTAGGAAAACTGACAGCAAGCAAAAAGCTTCGAATCGCGTAACCGGAGAGTCGCACGCTGACGCGCACGATTCCCGCGCCGTTCAGAGACCGGAAGACCACAGCGTGGGCGACGCCAAGCGGCGAGAATCTTTGAACGCAACGCGCTCCCGTCGCCATCTTGTTTTTTTCACGAATATGTGGCAATAACAAAAGGATAACGGGACAGCCAGAAAAATTAATTGCCAATCGAGAAATAACAAATTTTCCGCGATAATTCACGCGCAGAGTGGTCAGTGAAGAGAAAGGATTATTGTTTCGTGAATATTTCTCATGACTTCGTTGGAGAACGACGGAGCTGCGGACGACTCCGTCATTTGTTTGGATTCCAGCGTCGATATCACGTTCGAGGATGATAACGATGCGGAGAATTTGCCGTCAGAAGAAACGGTTAATTTCGAAAAAACGTTACCACTCGGCGTTGCACCGGATGGATTCATCATCATCGACGAGGTCGCCGAATCGCAGAAGAATAACGGTCCGAAGGTTACGTCGGAAGAAGACACGAGAAAAGATCTAGATTCATCAAAACCCATGTTTAAAATTGTATTCAGAGACAAAAGTGTTTCAAGGTAGATGTCAACTAAAAATTCGTTTCTTTTCGTAACTACATAGCTGGAAGTGAACATTTCTGAGCCACCGGTTTCTCCTCGTCGCAAAGCGTACAATTTCTTTTCATTTCTGTCACAGGCTTTATAAAAAACGAGTACAGGACTTTTTCTGCAGTCTTGTATCCGGGGAATCAAAGATTGACGACTCCGATGATCTCGTTTTAGAGATACGGAGTAAAAGAGCAGGCCGCAAGCGCAGTTGCGATCATTTAGAGAACGAGACCGCTGACAATCAAAACAACAAGGAAGAATCGGACATCAATATGTTATTCAGAATTGAAAAAAGACCTACACTGCAGAATGAACTAGACGTCCCCACTTACGGAAAGGTTGGAAAGGTTCTTTTATAACATTTCCATTGGTTGGATGCCAGTGGGAACGTTATAAATGTTTATATAGGAAATTAACAAATTAAAAAATTTTGATCCATACATTTTTTAAGTATATCCATCTTTTGTTGCGATTCTGTGCCAGAAATTCGAACGAATATTGGATGCCACGAATGACAGTGAAAAACCAGAAGACGAAGAGGACAAAAGGAATTGTAGACCAAAGGTGACATGCTTCAATTGTATGGGCAATCACGCGATACGCGATTGTTCAGCACCGCGCGACCACATGAAAATTGCGAAGAACAGGAATGAATTCGCGGCGCGAGCCATTCATAAAGTTGGCCGATATCACGTCGAGAGCGGGGGACAGAAGTTCGAACGTTTCGTGCCTGGTCAAATGAGCCAGGATTTGAAGAGAGCTCTTGGTATAAAGGACAACCAGCTACCTCAACATATATACAGGTATCGCGAGTGGAATTGCAAAAAGTGGAAGCAAAAATGTTTTAAAATTTTACGACCAATCGCGATTGTTCATTATTACTTGCTTCACAACGTGCTAATCAAATGTTTAATGAAGAATAATCTTTGTTATTGTTTTTCGTAACTTATTAAAAAATAATACTTTAGAATGAAAAAATTCCACGGTTAAATATAAAGTTTTCATCGTTGAAACGTTACGAACACCAATTCTTAATTTCCGCTATTTTATCACCTTGTACTGTTTTTTACGTTTTATTATTACAGATTTCTAACCTCAATTAAGAAAAAAGAAAATTATGCATGATTATCAAAATTAAGAAATGAAAATCTACAGAAAAAAAATATTTGCGTTCCAACGATGGAAACTTCAAAGTCACAAATTCGGAGACTGCGCTATTTGACTTTCCGTGGCAATGGAAGGTTAAATAAAGATGCAGCAAAATCTCTTACGTTTTACGAATGATGCAATATATTTCGTCATCATTCAGCTGACTTTGCGGACATAAGTTTTATGGGATCAGGATCCTTTTTATAGTTTCCGTTTCTTGTAACCGTTCCGCCTAGAATGAGAATGCTTGGCTACCCTCCAGGGTGGTTGAAGGAAGCAAAGGTTCAGCACTCTGGCATGAATCTCTACAATTCCGATGGGGCTCTTGAAATGAACATCACCGATGAACCTGGAGAGATCGTTGAAGCGAGCGACCGTTATCAATACGACGTGAAAAAGATTCAGGACTTCCCGGGCTTTAACGTTGAACCCCCATCAGGAACGAGAGAGGTAACATCCTAAAAAAAACCAAAACAAAACAAAAAAGCTGTACGAAGAGTAGAAAACGACAGTCCGTATTGAAGGTCACGATTTATTTTTTCCTTCGAAAACTCCATTTCGATGATAGGAAGATAAGAGGTATTGGAAATCACGCCGATACGCCGAGAACAGTAAGGAATCTTTACTCGCTATGATCAGCGAGAGAAAAGTCGATGGATACAAAAAGAAAAAACTCAAGCGCATCGAAGAGCCAAATGTCGTTATTGCCGAGCAACCTACGGTCGACATGGACGTTGTGCAAAGTGCCGATGGTGAGAAATCCGTTTATTCATTTGCGTTTGCGTTTATTCATCCGTTTAATCCAATGTTTCGATATTGCAGACGTAATTGTCGAGAATGTTTCGGTCAATGGTTTTTTCATTCCTCCTTTGCCGAAAAGTCCGATGAAACCTCCATTGCCGTCTGATTCGGAAGATGTCACAATCGATTCATCGGTACCAGACAATTTAGACGTAAGTGTCGTCGTACCTCTGATGGATGGTTGCAATCAGCTGGTTTGGACGAAAGAGGTTATAAGGATCTCTTATTCTTCTCGCGATTTTAAATAGCCTTAAAATTAAATTAAAATGAAAAGAAATCGTTAAATACAAAGTGAATTTGCATATTCGACTTGAATCAGCTGGAGCTCGTGAGGTCGCCCGGGCACGCGGATTCGCCGCCATTAGAAGACTTGGAACAACGCAAGAAGCAATTGCTGGCAGAGCTCGACGACTCGAGTGACCCATCGTCTCCATCGACTCCGATCACGAGCAGATCGTCCAGCTTAACGTCCCACGGTTCGTCAGTGGGCCAACCGAAAGCAACGGCACCGAGTAACGGTGAAGCATCGGAGTCCGGTAAAGCGGAGTGTAGCTCGATGACGCCAGCTCGAGGAATGGTCAAATCGATAGATTTTGGTACTCCGATACTCGAGAGCACTTCGCCCTACAGTAAACTTCCGGCGGTCGAGAACTTTGCCAAAGACGTTTGTGATATTATACACTTTGAAAATTTACCAGATTCCACGGGTAAGTACGAACAAATGACCGGGATTTTGCAAAAAGTTCGGACCGCACTAGCTACCAGTCAGCAAGAATGACAGGTACAAAGGAACGATGAAAAAGAAGAAGTATAATGAATGGCCAATTCTTTTTTGAGCGTTACACCCCTTTTTGGTAATACTGTAGAAATGTAATTTGTGCAACGCAGAAGCTAATCATAATTTTTGTTTTTTTTTTTTTAAATCACGATGAGCTCGATCGTACTTGTCGCGTTTGACAAAGTTTTTTTCCTTTTTCACACTTACAACTTTTGCTAAGTTTTTACGTGTTAGACACGTGCGAAAAATAGCTGACGAAAGTGAGGGCCGTTCGAAGAAATCGATTATTTCATTTCGATCGAAGCAACCGGCTTTCTAGGTTAGATTCCTTTTCGAGGACTTTGGCGATGTACGTTGGAAACGAAAGCTGTATATTCACGAGTGAAAGAAATTCACGATACTAAAAAAAAGTGCACTTGTTTACGAGCACGGACGCAGCATTTCAATGTTCAATGAATTCGGATATGAAAGTTGATAAAAAAAAAAAATCGTATCACAGCGGGATTAACGTATCTTGTATCGTCATAATTTCCATGCATAATATACGAGACATAATTTACGATATCTTCGAGGCGAGAAAACGATTTTAATAATTATGTACGCGTAGATATATTCGAGAATTGGTACAAATTTGTAATACCATTAAACAACCTAACCAACGTGTAAATTCCGGCGCACAAATTCATCTTCTATCGCGAATTACTCAGCCGCGAATTCAGGTGTGTTTTTCGTATGTACATAGGTACATACCAACTTGTATATACGTGTAACTGGAACAATGAATATTTTTTAAATAAATTAAAGGAATACGAATAAAAACGATTTCGCGATTGGTCAATGGGACGGATTTTAATTTATTGAAACACCCCTCCGTATCCAGCTTATACCGAGATTGTATCTTTTAATGTTCACTAAACGTTACAGGAATGTACAGTTGTAGAATATAATTTTTTTTCGCCTGCTCCCCGATAAAACGACCTAATAATTACAATATTTTCGATAAATCAATTTCCGGCTGCACAATGTTTAATCTAACAAGTCTTTTGTTCCAAATACTCGTATTAATTCGTAAATTCCTTTTCGATGGATCTCGCTTTTCGTTTCTTTGTATTCGAGCACTTGCGTTTAACGATGTGCTTGAGAGCAACGATATTTAACGTTTCGACACTTTTCCAAATAAATCTCGTTTTCGTTTGAAACTTTGCAGTAACGTTAATACCGGATTAAAAACGGTAATTCTAATCAGTGTACACTTTTCGTTTTAGGCACTGTCCACGAAGAGCCCGGAAGGTCTTTCAATGAACAACGAACCCTAGAAACTCTTTCAACTTGGGTTAAGCGTGGTCAAAAAAAACAAATCAAGCGGCGACCACGCGATGCAAGCATTGCGTCTATTTTTTTTTCTTTGTTGCTTTTAATATCACGTTACTCTTTCGGGTATTATTACAATTGTAAACGTATGATTAATTCCCATAAAAATGTGGGCTCCGATAATTCGAGTGCCCGATTTTGCACGTATGCGAACGTCGCGAACGACTGTTATGTACCGTATCACCAGTTTATATATATGTGGCCCTGTGTGTGTGTGAACGCACGCGTACACGTGTCTCGGATTCCAATACTATTTATTTTCGAGCGGAAATAGCGATCTAGTCTATTATTCATTTTTTCGAATCAATACCATTCTTTCGATCGCGACATTTCCACCCTCGACGACCTGCCTCCCTCGCTCTTGCTCGTTCACTTTTCGTTTCTTTCTGTCTGTTTTTCTCTTGAATCAGTTTCACGCTGGTGTTCCGTGCGTTTTGACTCCGATTTCGTCGAAGGTCGATCAGATCTTCAATTTAATCAGAGAATCGATTCGCGGCCGGTTCGTAGATCTCAATTGGCTGCTGGAGGCGGAACCGGGGGATCGTCGTCCGTGCCCTTCGTTCGAAAAAAGGGATTTTGAAATCTTCGTTAAATTTGATTTATTATACAATTATATGAAGTTCATTGGGGGTTTTGTTAATTATTCTCTTCAGTAATTAATCAATTATTGACGACAAATATAATAAAAAATAAATAGTAAAAAGAGCTGGAAAATTCTGTCGGCATTTTTAGATTTTTAGGTTGAAATTTTGAAATCTCGAACTGTCGAGGATGAAACATTTACATCGTAAAAAAGCATCAACCTCTACGTCTATGAATTCTACGGAGATCCATGGAATACTTAACAGTCGATGAGAACAGTAATTGCGAAAAATGTTAAATTACGTAGACCTTATATACGTCATAAATGTGTATTTGTTTTCTAGGGCGAAGGTTTGCTGGAAACTTTTGAGTTCGAGTAGCACTCACTGGAGCATTGTCGCAAGGCTTGGCAGCGTCGGAACTCCTCTGACGAAGCAAATTCGGCCGGAAGACGTAGAGAAAAATTAACATGCCGGACATGATCATCATCAAAAACATATCCGTGTTTGATTGATCACTTTGTGGTCCCGGAACTGGAATTAATCACGATTTCACGAATTTTAATTGATTCAATATATTTTAATTATCACTATAAATAATTAAAGAAGAAAAAGTGATAAATAGTTTTTCCAGCGAAGCGATATTTTGTCACGTAAAATTTCAGTTAAAAACAAAACAATAAATACGCAATAATGATTTTGTAAACCAGCATTTCTCAAGTAACGAAAACACGGAAGGAGTGAAGCAAAATTCGAATAAAATGAATACTCACGTCTTGTTGTGGGATAGCATTCGTTTTCCGTGCAGCTCGATTGCGTCTGTCGTATCTAAAACAACAAGTGGATTTCACTAAAGTTTGACAATAGATGATCATGTTGGACGTGACTCTCGTTAAACGAGGTGTCAAACTGCAACAATTTTTATATCTTCTGTGAAAGATAATTCTGACGTTTCCTTATTCAAGGTTGACAATTAACTTTGATTTTTAACATCGTTAAATGCTTTTTTGAATACTTGAAATACTTTCACAGTCAAAATTGCGAATCGTATGCAAATATGTACTCTAAACTTGTCAAACTCAAAGCTGCAGAATCCCAATTTGTAACCTAAAAAAATCCTGTATCGCTTGTACTTGAGAAATTACTCACAAACGACAAAAGTCGCTGCACGGCGTCGTTGGCCCAAACATATTCGCACGGATTGATTTCTTTTTCCATCTCAATAGCGTTTTTCCAGTAGCAAGCTGCTTCTTCCTGCGAAGAGGAGAAATCGGTTAAGGCAACGGTTCTTCCAAGCGTCTATCAGCTAATTCTGCTCGTTAACTATTCTTAACTTCAGGCGTAGATAGAAAACGTGTCAGAGATAATCGTGCTCGAATACGAATGGTGGATATTTCGAGCACGAACAAACTAGGTGATAGCAAGCGATCATAGCCGTTCAAATTGAATCTTTGATCGCCGACCAGCTTCTGTCAAAATCTTTTGAGCTACGGCGATTAACCAGGGATATTGGTTATACGAAGAGCTTCTAATCAAAGTACCCATGTCAGGAACGGTGAATCGGATAATCATTTTTATAGTTGATAAGGTATAGCAGTCAACGGGGCGGTGTCACTGGCTACGATGTGTACTGGCTTAGCATATGGTAAAACAGACACGACGGAGTTTTAGTGAAACGACTGTACGTGAAGAATTGTAAGTTTGACGCGAGCGATTTCGCAATGCGATTTGGTGATGTTATCATAGGGGGGAAAAAAAAATCAGAAGCGTATCAGAACGAAAATGTAGAAACGTTACGAATCTGGCTGATCGATTGTTGTCTCCAATAGCGTGCGAAGAAAAGAATTTATAGTGATTGTATACGAGGACGTAAATATGTAAGCTTTTTTTTTTTTTACGTAACGCTCGTTGTAACGAGTGTCAGTGACAGTTTCTAGTAAATACACGGATATTGAAAGTTCCAAGTACTTAGCACTCTCTCCGTATCTGGAACGTTGAACGTTGCGATCCGTGACACAGGTGAACTCGATGATTCCACTTGCAACGTCCCAACACCGATGATGATCGTCGCAATGCACTTCTGTCACGAGCCTGCTTTTTACTGCTGACAATATTTTTGTGTACCCGCTTGGATGTAACGTCAGCAGCTGTAATAACAGATCACCGCGTACCTCGGGACACACAAATTTGTCACTTCGTAATTGGTCCGTCCAATCGGCCAATCAGCGTCCGCGGATTCCACGCGTCCAGTAAAGCGCGGGAAAACTTCGGGTATTTGAAAGTTCGTTATTTGAACAAAACGAACGATTTTGTTGAAGAGACTCTGAATTACTGTACAACAATTATTATGAGAGGTTATGTAATAAAAAATGACCGTTTTTAAATCTCAAGCTGAAAAGCAATATTACGTAATATGCAACGCACACAGGCATAAATCCTAAACCCAAACAAACCCAAACTTTTCGCTTCGTAATTTTTCAAATAAAACGCTATTCTCTTCCACGATGTTTTCGTCAAAAAAATAATTAATGATTAAGGGCAAATTTCATTTTGTTTGTTACAGACGAAACGTGCAAGTGATTTCAGTCCCACCAGGAAGAAAAAAATTCCGATAAGCGTTAACTCTGCTTTTTATTGTACTTCAACTGTTTATGTTTTTCAATAAAAAATGAATGGAAGTTACTTCGATGTTTTTAAAATAACATATTAATAATATAACCTAAATAATAAACACCAAAAAGGTGAACTAAAAAAAATCGGGAAAAAGCTTACTTCTTTGACCGTCAGAGTGGGGTGTTTCCTCAATTACGAAAGTCCGTTTTGTGGCCTGGAAACCTGTCGATACCTTTACTGATTTGAATTCAGATTCGAATTATCCGTTTATCACGCGTTAGCTAATTAATTAATAGATTTTTATATCAACAATTTCCGTTGGATCTGAGACGGGAAATAACGATGTTTTTGACGATAGGATGCTGTCAGAATGGGAATTGCGGATTGGTCGTTTCTCATGGACCACGTGACTGTGGCGGGTTTATATATGGTCGGTGCTACGCCACTCTCGTGTCATTTGGTCCATCAAGCTTCACCTACGAGGACTTGGATATAAACCGCATCGTTTTTCTTTTTCATTTTGCCATTGCCTCCCCAGACACTCAACATTCAAGAACCGTGACGATTGAATTAATTTTCGAGTAAGTGTTGTCTCGTGCCCCACCTTTAACCCCCCTTCTTCCATCAAGAATATTCTTTTTTCTTCTGATAACGACCAAACGCGAATTATCATTCAACCTTCTTCGTTTCTTCAATTTTTGTCAAACCCAAACTTCTCTTTCAACGTAAATCAATTCCGTAATTTTCGTCAACATTTTTTAAACTGCTTCTCTCAATTTCTGCTCAAAACAGATTTTGCAATGATTACGACGTAACGAGAAACAAAAAAAAAAAAAAACGATTCGAGATCGAAAACGCTATAAAACTGTTAAAAAACAGTTCCGAACTCTTTCATTTCTTCGTTTTTAATCGACAAAGAAATCAAATTTAACAAAAGAAGGACATAATATTATCTTAACCCAAACAAACCCAAACAAGAAAATAGGAAAGAATATTTTTTGTCATAATTAAACATTTTTTTCCTAAGAAAAATATTTCACATTTTTACGATATTATTATTTGTAAAAAAAAAAGTCATTTCTTCCATGACAATTTTTTCGAAAATTGCGTTGCGGAAACAAAAAAAAAAAGAATCGTTCCACGATCGAACGGGAAATCGATAAAACGTAAAAATTGATATTTCACTACAGTCAAAGAGAGGAACCATGCGATGGAAGAAAATTGATCGTAACTGTGGATATTCCATGTGGAGTTCCGGAAAATCGTCAAGGTGAAATAAGGAAAAGGTCAAAAATAAGCTGAGGGGAGTAATTAAAATTGGTCGTTAAACCAGCGGTTATGGGTTTTAATTGCGGGGGTCTCAATATAATCGTGACATTGAGAAGAATTTTTCGTGTGCCGGAAGTCCCAACGGTCGAAGAAAAAGGGCTCGGTGATCGTGAGGAGCGTCAGTGCCTCGGCGTCTTTTCATGCTGTAACATCGCGAGAGGATTCTACCATTAACGATTCTTTATCATGTAAGTAACGATCACTTTTAAATCTTTCATCTCGATTACTTCGTTCGTTATTATCATTTCGATTTTCCTCGAAATAATAAGATCGACGTTACTGCGCCGTAATTAAAAAAAACTAACAAACTTTAATGACTGTTGAATAATCGATTTTACGAAATTTCCCCGCTCGACTCATCGAGGCTTCGAACGCTGAAAGATTTTTCATCCAATTGGAATTGGAATAAAAACCATTTTGTTTAATTCACATGTAACAATAATTCATACTCGAGGAACGCAAATTATTTAAAAAATAAACAATCACAAACATGTAAAATTAGATAAACAATTACTAGAATAAATAAAGAAAATGAAAAATTCTCAATTTTTCAAAATAAAAAACGGACAGAGCTGGATAAATCAAAAATTCGATAATATTTATCCGAAAATCAACAAAAATACGGAAACATTTTTAATTTAAAAAATGAAAAATCAAAACCGTGTACAGCCAAATAAATAAACAATTTTTTTAAATGCACTAATAATTTAATAAAAACTAGAGAACAAATTAATCGGTATCACCAAGAAATATCCAAACCGAAAAGAACATAAACAATTGCAAAACCAAGTACAATACTTAAACAATCCAAATTTTCCATAATTATCATCCCCCACCCCCTCGTTTTCAAAATCCTTTAAAAATACTTTCCCATCATCTCATCGACCTCTTAAAGTCCAACATAAAAAAAAAACAAAAAAAAAAAAGAGAAACGAAACAAATTTCCAGAACGTCCTCGTCGACCTTTCGATGGGTGTCTTGCGCGTAGAGCGAGCGTTATATACGGTGGTACTCGTCGCGTTATTCGGGACCGGAAGCTCGAGTGGACGTTCGTCAAAAAAAAAAAAAAAAAAAAAAAAAAAAAAAAAAAAAAAAAAAAAAAAAAAAAAAAAAAAAAAAAAAAAAAAAAAAAAAAAAAAAAAAAAAAAAAA
>JAPYZI010004742.1:0-21334 GCA_030523105.1 Ophioninae sp. A BG-2022a
CTTCAGAGGCTTATGCTCGGGAAATTTGTGAAAGTGCAATACGATGGATCGTAGCTCGGAATTGCTCCCATGGTAACCACAACCTGCACAATTATTTTCAAAATTTTGGTAAATGCCGAACATGTTCCTCTTAGAGCAAGCGTCCTGCGTATACACAATAAATTTCATTCAAAGCGGTTGAATAGTGCGGGAGAAATTAGATTTTGAAATTTCGATGTGGCTAAGGAACGTGTTCGTCATTCCCTTAATCCCAAATTTCAATTAATCCTAATATCAATGTATAACGCTGAACACAAAAAAGAAAATAACGTCAAATTTCGCCACAATACACTTCGCCAATGCGAAATACGTGAAATTATATTTAATACATTTATAAACAAAATTATATTAACACGAAGCTCATTAATTAACAATCCATGAATTCCATATTTTGAAACGTATTCCGGCACAATATTTACCAATGATTTTGTAATAACTATTTCCAGGCCAATTTTTGTTTTCCCCCTCGTGCTGCTTTGATAAGAATTTCTAATGATACGTGACGCGATTGGCAGTATCGATAGGATCCTCATGTTTTATTCACGAAGTAACTCTAACCTATCACTAGTTGTATACAATTCCCCACTTCCCCACTGCCGCCACTCTCCCCCGCTCTCGATTTACCCCACAATATGGTTCATTCGTCACACTAAATTCTGACGTGTTATTCCAAACGATTCGTTTAAATATTTATGGCATTTGGCGAGCTATGCAATAGCGATTGAACAAACATTATCGGATTATCACACTGCAGTATTGAATCAATCGCACGCACTCTACAAATGCTTGGTTTAGTACGAGAGTAGTGAAATATTAGGTGTAGTAAAAAGAAATCCATGATTTTTTTCAACAGATGAGTTTAGAGGTTGGAGTACGAATCCCAAAATTTGATTGACCGGAACGCTCAAAATTTCCAATTTTAATATTCCGAAGCTATAAGTTTCGTAAAGCTCATGCCAGCTAAAGCTCTTACACAGTGGACTATAAATTATGTAAATTTATCTCATTTATGATTTATTTGTGATTTATCATTTACGGTGATTTATTTACACAATGATTTATTTATTTATTATTTACTTTATTTATTTACTTACTCATTTCAGACTCATTTATTAACGCATTTGCTTGATTATTTATTTACATTATTTACTTCATTTGTTTGGGTTTTTTCACGCAGTATTTAATCAATCACACGCACACTATAAATCCTGTGTTTAGTACCACCGCAGCGAAATATTAGGAGTAGTAAAAAGAAATCCATGATTTTTTCAATGGATGAGTTTAAGCGGGTCGGGTATGAATCTGCCTTTCAATTATCTGGATCTGGCGTTGTACAAGCCCAATTGGGTTACGCTATAAGATCAGATATCGTACTAAACTTTTGCGACTGTTTCGTGATCGGTACGCTCAGTTTGCGATTGGTTGACTACAGACAGTAATGGATTTCTTTTTACTAAGCCTAATAAATAACTTTCAAAATTCGATATCTCCAAAACTATTGCTTTTCGACAAACGTCCTTTTGGGGGTTCTCTCGGAGTATCGAAAGGAAAATTTTAACACAATTTCAGCTTGATCACTGGGATATGCTTTTCGTAATCCTATCTCTTGTTTTTACGTATCGTTATCACATATTGACGAACTGGATTTTCAAAAGGCTCGAAAACGTATCATCAATAGCGATCATATATTTGATAAGCCGTTTATCCGCTTACGACACCCCAATTGCTGGTCAACGATTTATTGAACGATTATCATTAAGCCGTCTAACGGTTGAGTAATGATAGGCAACTTTGGATCCAGTTCGTTATAAAACGACGAAACACTGTTCAACCTGTATCAATCCCATATCGCTTATCAATATTTTCCAACGGAAAAAAAAAACAACCGAAATTATATACTTGAAACACGATGATAATTATCAGTAATATTTCGATTTTGTTATTCCAGTATTATTATAATAATTATTATTATTATTGCATAAAAATGTAACAAAGTTGAATCGCTTTTTGAGTCCGAAGATTTGCGGAGAATTGCTCATCGCGCAAGCGCTGTCAAACTGAGTCAACGAAAATCATCTATTTTTTTTTCCCATCACTCAATTTTTTTTTTTTTTTTTGCGATATCGTTGCTTTCACGAGACGCCTCGTGAAATCTATTCGCGTGTTTTTTACTCACTACGTAGGGTGCGACGTAAACGTATACGAGAAATCGATCATCATGCTACATTAATTCCTCCGATAAAAAAAACGTGTCGACATGAGGCATGGGACAGAAACGTCTCTGTGAAACTACGTACATTACCAGCGTTACATATTGAACGACAGTATTTATTGAATTACGTGTGAATATGCCAATATGATTGTCAAAATGCACACATTGACACACAGGGGGAAGAGATAAAGAGAGTGGGACTTACATCTCTATATAAAAAAAGTAAGAGAATTATTTCCTTTCTGCTAACAATGAGAAACGAATTTTCAAAAATACGAGGATTTTAATTATTCCCTAAAATTCTCAAATACGTTTATTCTTTAATGATCAGGAAATCGCACACCGATAAAATAAATAAACAAATTATGAAAATGACAAACACATGCAACTCGAAAGAAACAATCGAAACAAGGAAAAATAAAAAACATAATCAAACGATTCCAGCCTGTGAACAACAAAATCGAATAATGTTTTTAAAATGATTTTAAGTAAATGAATTTAACGTGCTCGAGTTATTGGATGATAGAATCGCTTCGTATGTAAGTCGATGGGTGAAGCATCTGGCTTACCCAATTGACTGACGTTAATCGTATCTGCCAATCCTTTCGATTAAAAAATTCGTATTACGAATGACGAATCGAAAATATTAATATCGTCGTATCTGAATCAGTTGTCAGAAACGTGGAAACCGGGAGCGAGTATTTTATTAATGGCGAACATAAAAAGCGATTTCGGCACAAAAAAATATTGAAAAATGAGACTGTCCGTTTATTCGTGCTTGAATGTGTTAATTAAGGAACAATTGCAACGGGACTAGCTTGAAAATTGTTTCTTTTGCTTTGCTTTTATTCAAATAAAATTCCATAACAATTGTTCGAAATTTTGGACAAACAAATAATTTTTTGGACAAACAAATAATTTTATGCACGAACAAACAAATATTTGGACAAACAAATATTTGGACAAACAAATATTTGGACAAACAAATATTTGGACAAACAAATATTTGGACAAACAAATATTTGGACATGGACAAACAAATCTTTCGACAAACAAATATTTGGACAAACAAATCTTTGGACTAACAAATATTTGGACAAACAAAAATTTGGACAAACAAATATTTGGACAAACAAACAATTATTTGGTCAAACAAATATTTGGACAAACAATTATTTGGTCGAACAAATATTTGGACAAACAAACATTTGAACAAACTAATATTTGGACAAACAAACAATTATTTGGTCAAACAAACATTTGGACAAACATACCATTTTTTCGTTTGTTTTTTTAATAAAAAATATTTTCAATGTTTTATGATTTTATGTAATTTCTTTGGCTAATGAAAAATGATGGTTGAAAAATTATACTAAGCGAAAGGAATAAAACTGCATTCCAATTATGCAAACTTGAACGCCATAAATAAAACTATGGACATACCTTGTAATAAGAATTCTAAGGAACGAAAAAAAAAGGTTTGTGCAAGGGTTACGATAGCTAAGTAGGTAGCGCACTTAACTTTAGAATTTCATTTCAGAAACGCTGACCATTGCTGAGCGAATACGCCATTTGTACAAATTAACCATCAGTCTCCGAAAATCAGATTCCAAAATTGATCCTCTCTGCATCGATTTATTCTGTTCCTTTAGAAATGAGTAAAATAAGGACTTTTTACGAAAAAGAGCACTAAATTTCAAATATATCGAAAATAAATAACGTTTAGCTATGTATAATGATGGAAGAAGGGGCAGGGGGAGGAAGTCTTAAATATATTGCATTTTCGCTGTCATATCACGTACTGCAAGGAATACGTTAAGTTACCGATAACCCTGTATATAAATAAATGTTATATCTATGAGATAAGAGACAATTTTACGGTCGACGAGCTAGATCTCGACCTCTTCTGGTGTAACCGGGACTTTATTCATTCATCCGTGAAAAGAGCTTCTGACTGTTAAGTACAGTATTCGCGACGCTTTTGAAGCTGCCTGACGTAACACGTTGGGCTCGGGGATTTTTTGGCCCTTTTCCTGGATAGCAGCATATTGGATTTATTGAATTTTTCACTGAGCAAACTATAGCAAGTACGGTTAATTAGAAACGTGCAAAAAGAATAATATTTCCATTGCGTTACGAGGCATTAGAATTTTGGAAACGTAGAGAAATTAAAGCAAAGATTGAGACTCGTGAATTTTAATTGACCCTTTATCGCTCGAGTGAACAAGCAACTCGAGAAGCTCCGTCAAGTTTGGTAAATTGGTTATTAAAAACTAATAAATACTTTTTATTTGTAAGTTCATTTAAGTTTGATCGATCAAGTATGTTTTTATTAATTTGTTACCTCAGGAAAACAAAATAAAACGTTCCTTTCCGCTAACATTCCTAAGGCAGTCAAATTCGAAAGGACCTTTCGGAATTTTCAGGAATTTTCGAATTTTTAGTACATAAATGCAAATTTATAACAATTTTTAAACTATACGTAATAAAATGAAACGAAGCACGAGGAAACCCAGTAGTAATCCAATAGTGGAACAAAATTACGAGATAGACGTATCATGATAAAATCGATAATCGGATTTCTTCTATTTTTCCCTGTGTGTAATTTGTACGTGAAGGAATAAAAATATGGATTTTGATTTAAGAATTCAAAATCCGGGTCCCATGGCTTCGACACGCGTCATTCAATTGTCAAATCCATTGTATCGTTTGAAATAATGTAAATGGCTCCAAACAATTGTGTAACGTGTACCGAAACATCTGTCTAGTATCTTTTACGTTTTTTGTCAAAATGTAATACGGATAATCTGAATTATCCAAGCGTTGGGTCTCTGGTTGTTAAGAACGGAAATTTTACGTTGACGTGACTGGCACGTGCAAGAAACATAGAAAAATGGACAGGAAGGAAATTGATTGATATTGATATAGTTTACCATGACCCAGAGGTCTGTAGGGCAAGTGAAAACGAAAGAGAACAAATAGAATATAAACAAAATCGAAATTAAGTAAATATAAGTAAATTAAGTACGAAACGACATACTGTTTTTTATTTCTTTCATTATTTCTTTATTTTTACTAAACTTTATTTATAATAAACAAGGAAAATCAATAATTATAACACGTAATTAAGAAAAGAGTGGTCTTGAATAGAGATCGATGAAAAATCGTTTCGTTCATACTATACGAACAAAATGGCATAGTTTAATAGTATACACCATAAATGTAAAAATTTGGCACTAATAAACTTTTTTTTTGTTATTTTGAGCAAATCTCCACGCTTAGCTTCAGCTCGAAGAAAATAATTCATGCAGCGTATACAGTTTTCTCCAAGTTTTGAGTGCAAAAAAAGATCGTTACAACAAATGGACGAACAATTATAATTTTCGTTTTAAGTTTGGGTCTGAAAAGGCATTTCGGCGCTATCTGTTTTTCTTCACTGAACATCCATATGTCGTTTTGTCCATAGCATATTTGTGTCATTGTGTTCGTACGGAGCCTTAAATTTCTAAAAGACCTAAATTTATAGATCATCAAAAAATGTCGTCATAAATAAACCAGGGTACTCGAGGCAAAAGGAATAAAAAAAAGGAATAAAAAAATATGTAACGGTACGGTTTAAAAAAGATCACCTACGAAAACTCAGATTACTCGTTGCAGGGAAAGAAAACTTATAACGGCTTAAAATCTGTCGAGACAGACTGAGAAAAAATGGATGTTCTTAAAATGACAGTATTTTGACAGTTTATTAATAGATAATTAAGACACCCCTTCAGAGTGCTAAAATAACGACTAGTCTCCGGTTTAAAAAAAAAGCTGGTGTATCGTTTTACCCGCATACGTCATTTTCGCCGTATTTCTCCCAAATGGAAAACCAAAACAAAAACTACGTACAAAATTAATACTGAAAACCAAAACTGAAACGCAGAAAACAACGGGGAAGAGAGAAATGTTTGGAAGACACGTAAAGACGAATAAACAAAAATGAAGAATCCGTAACACTGACGGAAGAACGGCAAAATTCAGGGAAAAAAGAGTTACGTTTGTTGGACCATGGTCTGTTTGAGTTATCCCAAAAGCGACGGGTACAAAGATGAAAAACGGAAGAAAGAAGAAAAGCGTAAAGAACAGGGGAGGAGATAGAGATAGAAAGAGAGAGAGAGAAAAAGAGGGAGAAACTGCACAAAGTGTATGATGCAGCCAAGATAATAAGTCGCTCGGGGCATTGCATCTTTCTGTTGGAGATATATATGAAAAACCAGCCGATGCGAAAAACCGACATTTTACCACCCACGAGCGGAACAGCTCCGGAAAGGAAAGGCACGTCACAATTTTTCGTAGCGTTCGTAAGGACGGGTCGCAAAATTTTTGATACAGCAAAATGCACCACCGGAGATCTAGGCTGCTGTATTTAGTATTTTTTGAGAAAATATATTTTTAATCATTACATCGTTTGGCAAATCATCACCGATCCTTTTTTTCGTCCCTTTTTTTGTTACCTCAGTTTGCACGGTTTTGATACAAGCAAAAATTGATATTAAAAAAACGTTGAAATTTTCGATCGTGCACATTATTAATATCGAAGCCGAAATTTTCTGTAACAAAACTAAATTACCTTTTCGGTATAAATGGATCATCAGTTTTTTGATATTTTACGTGAGCGGCGGAGTTAGATGCGTTGCCTGAATTTTTAATACGATACGTACGATCGCTTATTCAATTTTTTAATGTTCCAACGATCGTTTCGATTAATTTACGATCAGTCGGTGCAAATTAATTGCTTATTGGATTTTTGAATGTTCCAACGATAATTTCGATCAATTAGCGATCACGTGGGTGAAATTTAATCGCGTATTGGATTTTTGAATATTCCAACGAAAATTTCGATTAATTCGAGAGCATACTACAGAGGTGCTCTCAAATTGTGCTCGGTAGCTACATCCACTACGAATCGAAAGCACTTGTACAGTAGCGTTATTTATTCGTTGCGCGAAAACGCTGAAGAATCCATAAAATGTATGCACCATTAAATCTTTTACAACTCTACAACGAACCATCGTAAATCTCGACAGCCCATCATGTAAAGCTCAAATTAATGCTCAAACTTGAATCGTTAACTTTAAACACGTCCTGTTTTAATATTTCATAAATTGTAAATCTTAGAATCGAATACTTTTGTTCTACACATGATCACTACGATTTCTTCAACCAGGCGGATCAGAGTTTGTCGTTCGTCTCTTTTGTACCTTCCGTTTCAAATTCAAGAGAAACACCGTCAGTCGGTAACAAAATTTCAATCCATTCGCACGCTTATTATCCTTTCGTCTAAAGCGTTTCGTTTAAAACGCTACTCCCCACGATTCCAAACGTCCTAAAAAAAAAAAACGCCTTTTTTTCATTACGAAAATTTGTCGGTTGTGAATTAATGGTTTATTCCAGTAGGAGGTGGACAAAGAAAAAAACGCGTTTCGTGACACGAAACGACTCATGACTCCCGAATATAAAAAAGGTCGTATATATTTTCAGACTCTCGATTTTTCGTTTCTTTTTTTTTGCTAATGTACACGGAGAACTCTAGGCTATCCGTTATAAATCGTGAGTATTCACCACTTCCTCCAAGGTACTTGGACTTCTACATTTTTCGGTAGTTATAATAATAATAATAATAATAATAATAATAATAATAATAATATTAAAGCGTATACACGAAAAACGATGATACTACGATTCGGACAGTATGTCCTCGAGAGTTTTGTCGTCGTGAAGCGGAGAGTGACCGAGGGTCGGATCGCTCTCAAGGAATTCCCGGAGCTCGGATTCAAGATCGGGAACACCGGAATTTTCGGAATTAGCCAAAATGGTCGGAGGGTTCGGATTGTGCGGGAGACCAATCGGAATTTGTATAGAATTCGTTTGTGAAGCGTTCGTAATAAGATTGGGTATGGTTCCGGTGGCTTGGCTAACGGGGCTAAGCATATCATTGGAGATAGGCGAAGCGGTGCGCGGTAAAAGATTGTTCGGCATTGGATTTCCGGTAGTTTGAGGGATCAACGTGTTCTCCGTGACGAGCGTAGTATTGTGCGATATCGCGTCGACCTCCATCGATTCGGGAACGTTGCTGACCGGAGCAATCCCCATTGCGCGACGAAGACCATCGACCGGGGCGATTGCCGAGGGCGGTAGTTTCTTCGCGATATCCGTCAAACTGTCGGTTATCTTGTCAGCGAGACTGGTCTCGACTTCGCCGGGTTTCGGTACGTTCGAGAGATGCGTCGGTGGTGGAGCCGAGAGACGCTCGTGCTGGGTTTGTCTAAGACGAACCAACATTTGCGACGTGTCGTCCAAACGGCTCTGAAGTCCCGCACGTTCCTCCGCCAGTCTCATCTCTTCCTCTGTCAATAAATTTCGTCGATATTTATTTTCAATTAAGATACACCGCAAATTGCCGGATTATTCGTTAAGATCTTTCGTCACATTTCTATGTGACAAATACAGGCTACCGCCCGTCTTTTTATCGGTGGAAGACCATTTACAAGCTCGAAAATGATGGGTTTCTTATAATTTTTTTTTTTATGGAGGAACGCACTTAGAAATTTGGTTTTTTAAATACGTTTTGTTTCATATTTTAATTGTTTGAAATAAAATATATATATTCACTTATTTTCATGCAAATTGTTCATCGTCCGCATTGATGTTTCGAAGAAGATTTCAATGGCCGCACTGCTGGAGTTATCGGAAAAAAATATGAAAAATGATTCTTAAAGGCAACACTCGTACGGTGTTGGTGAACCAGGATTTTTGAAATGTGTGCAAAATTCAGCAAATGGCAACTTAATAAAGTCAATTATTGTGATTTTTCATGAAATTTTCTCTATATTTGAAAGCAAAAATTGTATTTTTGGTATTCGAAATAATATTGAGGTTCACTAACAAACTGCTGATACAACGAAGATGCGTGACAAATTTCATCGAAATCGGTGGTACAGTTTCGTCGTAATCACTCCAGCAGTTCGGAAAGAACATAATTTTGAAAAAAAAAAAGTGACCGAAGTCGCATAGCTCTGTTTACTCGGCACGAACGCTCTAGGCGTCTTTTTACAATAACGCTAACAATTTTTGTAATTTCGCTGTAAAAATTGTACAAAATATTCTTGAGAAATTGAACTATCAATTTAAGTAGGAAAAAATATCGATTTTTTCAAATTTGTAAATGAACTTCCTGCCTTAAAGCCTTAAATAACAATAATTAATACATCCAACTTGATATCTTATGAAAAAACAAACTCGTAAGAGACTCAACTCGGCTTGATTCAATTATCAAAACTCAAGATTGATCCAAGATACAATACTGTAGTAAAATCCTAATGAAACTGGAGGCGTAACGGGATAATTCTTAAAAAGTATGATAAAACGACGGAAAGCCTCACCCAAATCATCCAAGAAGTTAACATCAATGCCGATATCGGAGAGTGTCTTGAGTTGATCCATGTCAACCTTTATCCTATCCTCGTTCGAATTTCTGTTGACTTCCAAAGCAGGTTTTTCGAGGAGATGTTTGATTTTATCCTCCTCCTCTTTGAGGCGTCTTTTTTCCTCCAGTAATTTTTTCGTTTTCCTGTGGTCGCCACCCGTGAGTATGTCCAAGAGATCGTCGACCATAGTCAAGGTGTAATCGCAGTCTTTGGCAAAGTCGAGTATCGATTCAGCGTACTGCACGGCTGTTTCGTCGCCATAGGTCGCGTAGACGTGATCGCTCTCTTCCTTGGTGAGATTGGCAAAAGTCGAGTCGTAGCTGGGCGCGTATGAACCGAAAGCGCCGTAGTACAAGGGTTTCACGGGTTTGGACATGTTGCGACGATCCTCGCGAAAACCGGCCAAAGCTCCAGTGCCGTGGCTCAACTTGCCGATCAATTGTCCGAGCGATACCGGTCGCTGATTGGTACCTGGAATAACGCCATCACCGGGTACTATTATTTGGAGGCTGGTAGTGCCGTCCTTCTTCTGTCGTAAAAATCCCATTTTGGTGTTGATCCTTTTGAGGCTTAATTTTTCGGATGCAGCTTTCGCCGCGCTCCTTGCTTGTTGAAGTATCTCCTCGGGAGTTAGATCATCCGGAACAGCCTCGAATTTGCCTAAGCTCGCCAGTCTCATTTTCCTCTGGTTTTCCTTTCTGAGTTCCTCGGCTTCCTCGTTGCGCTCCTCCTGTTCGCGTTCTTTCTCGATTTGTTCCTCGGTAACGAGAACATCCGGATTATCCGGATCCTCGACTCCGAGCTCAAAGCCAAGTTCCTCTCTCGATATATCGTGCATGTAAGTAAGCACAGGCCTGAGTTGTCGCAACTTTTCAGGCGTCACCATTTTGAGGCCAACGTGAAGCAGTTTCTTCGCAGCCTTGTAATATATCGTGTCCTGATGATTGTAAGTCTGGGCGTTGTTACACATAAGCCGGAAGTCATCAACGAACTCGTGAAGATTACGATAGGCGTTTTCGTCGATTTTTTGCTTGATAGTGCTAAAGTCCATGGGACTCGTAATAATGGAGGAGTAGCCAGGCGCTATGCTGTCGGTAACGGGCCAAGCGAAGAATTGTTGAGGATCCCGCTTTTCCATGGAACGAAGGAGGTGCTCCAGTAAACGCTGAAGCGGTGTACGTTCCGCTATTTTCCGAAGAACGCAAGTTCTTGGTTCGCGATGAGGGGAGAGGGAACTAGCGCTCGACGGAGTTACCATACCGGTCCTGTGCTGTTGCTGCTGCTGCTGGTGTTGTTGCTGTTGGAGCTGCGGTTGTTGCTGCTGGATTTGCTGCTGTTGATGCGACGGTTGCGGGGATTGTTGTTGCTGAATCTGTTGTTGCTGTTGCTGCTGTTGATTATCCAGCGCCGCTGGCGGTCCCGGTGGCATCAACTGCTGATTCGCTATTTTCTTCGGTACTTCGAGGTTACACTCATCCGCGTCCCCGACCGACTCCTGACTCGACTCCTCTCTTCGTCTCTTTTTGTCCTTGTGATGGTGCTTGTGTCTCTTGTCTTTCTTCTTTTTTTTCTTCTTTAGCTTCTTGTGGCCCATGTACCTGTCGTACTCGGATTCACCCTGCGTCACGGAATAATTACAGCCGAGCTGCTGTTGATAGTGCTGGGACAACATTGTCGTTTGACTCGGTGATTCACCACCGTACTCCGGTGTCCCACTGCTACCCCCGACCTTCAGTATCAACTTTAATCCCGGTGGCTTCTCACCCGTCGGACAATTAGCCTCTGGTGAAACAAAAAATTTCAGTTTTTCTCTCTATCTCTCTCTCTCTCTCTCTCTCTCAATCCCGCCACTTTCACGTTTTATTACATTTGCCCCCCCTCGACCGGCCACTCACGGCGCAAGCTCTAAAACTACCCGGAATCCTTCTTGGAACAACTTGGACTTGGGAAATTCCGGAGAACTGAGGTTGTATCATGGCAAGCTCTTTATTGACGTCATAGTTGAGAGAATTCTAGAGCTTTAATATCGGGAGACTACCATCGTGTCTTCATGTCCGAAACCGCTGGATTTTAATCAATTATCTTCCTCTTACCAATTCTTACAATTCTTACAGAAATTAATACACAAAAAAGTAAATTGCTAATTTACAGATTTTCACTACGCTTGTTCCGATAGAATTCTGTCGTACGAGGCAATGTTTCGAATTATACGAATTCGTTCGAGTCGTCGTTTTTTTTTTTTTTCAGACTTTTATATTTTATTTTTATATCATTTGTGCCAAATCACCAAAAACGGAGCTTGAGTTGTTCATTTCTTTTTTTTTTTTTTTTTTGTTTACTACTTTTCGAACTAGACAATTATTCAGTTTTCTTTTAGCCGTCAGGTCAGCCTCAAAAAACACCAATGTACGAAGATTTCTTCAAAGCTATGGAAGATCCAAAAATCCTGTTAGCGATTAAGCCAGGTTCCACAAAACAATCGCGTTCGGTCGAGTTTGCTGTTCTATGCCATGGTTTTCATTGGTATATTCGCTCTTCAGAGGTTTGTTTGGGTTTGTTTGGGTTGAACAATGCTTCTATGCTTTTTCGATATTTATTTTCGGACGAGCCGTTCCAGAAATAATACACGGATCGTAAGTGATGATTAAACGTGACTTTTTTTTACATCATATCACAAAAGATGCTAATAACGGTCATAGTAATCAATACTACGCAATACATTTTGAAAAAATGATGGAAACTCGTCGAGAAAAAAAATCCTAAAAATTCTTTCCTCTTTCCGAGCACGATTAGATACAACCCATCAAACCAGTCAAAAGTTAAATCAGTCAACCGAGTTGTGGAAAATGGCCTAAAATCTTTTCAGGAATTTCGAATGTTTCATTTGGTTAGCGAATGAACACAAATTCTTTTGTTATCAGCTACAAATATCTAATTACGGAAAATGGATTGTTGCATTCATATTTGATGCTTTTACTTCGAACTTTTATTATTTTCGAGATATCATTTATCATTCTAATAAAAAAAAAAAACCAATGGAAAATATCGATGTATTCGTACATGGCATAAACTTTTTATTACAATTTATCTTGAAGGGAAATAACTCTCGTAAAAGTTGCATTTTCTCTTCACTTATAATTTTGTATGTTTGCGAAAAAAAAAACTTGATAAATAGTTCAAATATTTCACAGATGATAAATAAATATCGCGACTAATAAAAATTTGGATAAAAATTCAGCGGAAATATTTATAATAATACGTAATTATAATTCAGAACGATCTTTCCGGAATAACTGGTTTTCAATGTATCTTCGAAGTCACAAAAAGTGATTCGGACCGGATTTACCAATTGTTTTTATTTGTCCCAAGACCGGAGTGAAAAAAGTCAATTTCGAGCAGCCATTTGGGTAAAAAATGGAAATTCCGTAGGCATCCACATTCAGCTATTTCTACGTAGCAACAGCAAGCGGTTCTATTACTACCAGAGGCGAGGATTGGGGATGATACGTGATTACCGTTTCGTGCAACATGCAGAGGATTCATTAATTTTTTTCTTTCTTTTTTCTCACTGCATGAACACGAATTTATCTTTTTTTTTTTTTTACGGCCGTCGGTTTTGAGGAGAAGAATAATGTAAATGAAAATAAAATGACACAGCGAAATCATAAACCACAGAACTCTTGAATATTGCAGAAACGAAGAGAATGGTTGGAGAGTCGAAGATCAGACGTTCAAACGTCAAAAACTTTTCTCTAATAAACTAATCGATTCCTTACGTTTTTCTATTTTCTCATACTTTTCATTTTTTTTTTTTTTTTTTCAAGTCGATTTGACTTTTCGATAAAAAATTATGGCTACCGTTTGGACCAATATCAACCACAAAAAATTGAGCAAATATTTCAAATTTACTTCGATCGAACCATCGGCTTCGAAGGGAAGAAAAAAGTCGTGTAAAATCGGCAAGGTTTTTCTTCATGTTCGACGCGCCCTTCCCCGAACGATTTTCGAATGATTCTTCACCGTTAGCAACCAAATTAATTTTCGACTCCTCGACAAGCTCAAGGAACCTTGTAACGTCGATGACTGAATGCACGTCCAAAAATGTGGCATTCGTGGAATTTATTTCGATAAGTATCGAGGTGTTTTCATTTATTTATTTATTTATATTTTTCTGCTAATGAATGCCGAATTTTTTTGTCTCGTCCAACCGAACAAAGAGGCGCCAAGAATCCTCGAGTTATAAAAAAGAGCGAAGAAACGTAACAAGCGAGAAAAGAAAAGCGTTCGATGAGAATATGATAGCGGCAATATATATATATATATATATACATATATACACCCGCTTACATATATGAATTTATACATGCAGATATATATATATATAAATGCATGGATATATGCGTATATGTATTTCGAGCCGGCTTCGTAGTACGATAAGATGACCTTGTCTTCACTTTCAACGAACTGGAAGCGAGTAGTTGGCAGTAGAAAGATATGATTTTCAACATAAATTCGCGAACCCTCCTTTTCGAAAACAAATAAACAATTCCACGATTCATTCTCCATTTTATTATTGGGCCCGTTCTGTATTGTTTCTTCTTTTTTTTATTTTTTATTTATTTATTTATTTTTTTTTTTTCGTATCCCCACGATCATCGATTGGACAATGTGAAATTGAAAATCAATCATCATCGATGGCAATACACTAAAGCGAAGCGAATGCACACTCAAAGAAGCCCCAAAGCTCGAAACTCAATGATAACGCGATTGAGTAAAAAACAGTTCGAGGTAAAAAAGAAGAGAAAAAAAAAAAGAAAAGAGCGAGCTTTGCGACATCTTTGAGGAGGCACCGGAGAGCTCAGGATTAATACGTCGAAGAATAATCTTGAAAAATATATTAATGATAAAAAGAACTCGAGAATTTGTGGCTCCGCGGTCGTTACGCTCGAAATACGAACGTTCGTAAAAACGAAAGAAAGTTAAAAACGAAAATAATTGATAATGACCAACAAAAAAAAGGGGGGAAATCGTTGTCACGGGTTTTGCGGGCTTGGGTCGGAGAGCAACGAGGCCGGGGGGGGTTGGGGGGGGTGGGCGGGGGGAGGAGGGGCGGGGGGGGGGGGGGGGGGGGGGGGGCGTGTCGTCAACGAGAATATTTTTCTTATAGCACAGCTAGCTTTCTGACGTGCAAAACTATTTCGATTTCGGGCTGATATAATTTTTAATCCCCAACTTACATCCAGAGTCGTACGCCTCTTGCCACGAGGAAGTTTCTTTCTCACTCTCTTTTTCTTTTTCTCTCCCTCGCTTTCTTTCAATCTTTCTCTCCCTCGTTCGCTCTCTTTATACTTTTGTTCTTTTTTTTTTTTTTTTTTTTGTCTCGCATCCGCCTGTCAACTTCTACTCCAACCTCACTCTCAGTTTGTCCGTGGTGAAAACGTAGTCAATAATCCTGTACATCATCGTAACTATGAGTACGAGGGAGAATACGATTAAAAATAATAATAATAATAATAATAATAATAATATATACAAGCTGGATCAAATACTATTAGCAATTTGGATAACTAGAAGATTCACAGAATTATTTCCTGAAATGAAATTGCACGGTGATATATGGGCCAACGCGTAGAGACAATAGGTTTTGTTACGATGGAGTTGACCTTCAAATGTACTTCGGACATTTAAAGGCCAACGCCATTTTTTGAAAAATGGATCAGTATGATTTCTTTTTTTTTTTTGATTCGTGATAGGGGGGAGCTTAAAACGAGTTCGACTTATAACACAAGGTCGTTCGTAATGTTAATAACCTATAACGATACATTTTTTTAGGTCATTGAATTTTTATTTGAACAAATATTTCTGTGAATTTTATAGTTTTGTAGATATTCAATGTGATAATAGTTATTGATTCACCATGTATATACGTATACGCGATTGTATACGGTTGGGCAGTAATGTGTGTTTTTTTTTTCTTTTTTTTTTTTTTTTTTTTTTTTTTTTTTTTTTTTTTTTTTTTTTTTTTTTTTTTTTTTTTTTTTTTTTTTTTTTTTTTTTTTTTAACGAATCGTACGAATATCGTCTCAGTGGCGCGCGAATTTTTGTTTCTCATTTGGGAATTCTTTTACGCGAAAGAAATACACCTTGCTCGTTAAGGTACTCGAAAGAAATTTATCGAAGGATTTTCATGCGTCGTTCGTCTTGTTTCCTTTTACGCAACGCTACGATAAAGAAACTCGGGATAAACTTCAATTTTTCTTTTTTTTTTTTGGTTCCAAAACAGTATTGGATTCTAACAGGAGCGAGATAAAGTCTTACGATAAGAAAAAAAAAATGTTACTGACTTTGGTTTGGTTCGCAGACTCGAATCGGACACAAATATTCCTTACGTTTGCCATCGAATGGATTCATTTAGATTCATGAGGGTTGACGTTCAACCGTCTCGCCAGATTTGCTTTTCTCAATGGATTCTAACTAAATTCTTGGCAATTGCCTCAGTTTAGTATCGTTGAACTTTGCGTTGCTGGAATCTGACGGATCTCGTGGTTATATCTTCAAAATGACATTGACTATTTTTGATTATTGAAATCGTCGAAATATCTCTCCGTATACTTATCGGTATACAGGAATTCATTGTATTAATTAATACGCAAAGATTTTGTAGGACAATAAAATTGTGGAAGCTAAAAAAGATATTTGTTACACTCCGAGGATGCAAGATACAAAATTAATTCATTTTCACTGTCAATTTTTAATTTACCGTTATGTTTCTAGGGATTTCGATAACAAAACTATTATCGCAAAACTAACCAGAGACCAGTATATCATTTCAGGAAAAAACTGTTTGCTTTTCAACGTGAATCTCGTAATGTAGACTGTATTGATATTCGTAGCATTGAAATGCAACGGAATCGCTTGAATTTTTATGTATCTTTATTTTTATCGTAAACCCTTATCTTGTTCCGTAGATGTAAGCTGTATACATGTGATAACTATGTTGAGAACTGGTTCATTGACTTCTATACTGGAAAAAAAACTGGAAAAAAACACAAGTCCGTCACAAAATAAATAATCATTTTCCTCGCGTCACCGATCCAAGCTTCCGTGTCATGTATGTAAATCTTTGAGAGAAGTTTTAAGAAAGTTGATACTCAGTTTACCTGCATCGAGATGAGTCGTTAAGTTCCCTGATTTTATTATCCTCATCTAATAAATATGCAGGTGCAATACCCTAATATGAATGATTTAGTGAAAGTTGGATTAATGGTTTATGAGTCAAACAATTTCTGGACGAAAAGTTACCGCTCCTTATTGCAATCAATACGGAATCTTTCATAAAAATGTTGAGATTAGTTTTCAAGTTAAGTTGAGAAACATTTCTAGTTCAGTAATTTGTTTAATTCAATATCAATAAAATTGACGATATCTCAAAAAATGCAACAAGGATTTCAGGACCTGTTAAAAACCCTACGATTCGAAATTAACTCAGATATAATAATTCTCTGGTGAAGAGTCAGAGCCTCGTAGACCGTAGTGCGCAGTTATAACGGAATGTCGGTAAGAGTTCATCCGAGGCTGCAAAGTGTTCTAACAGTGGTCCGTATTTACTTTGGAATGCGACACAGCCAAAATTTTCATCGCTTTATCATCAGGATGGAAAATAGTTACTTGAAAATTGAAAGAACATTTTCCACTTGTACCGCAAAGTATTGCGTCTGTACCGTCGAGCTAGATAGAATTGAAAGTGCTCTTCCTCGCGCGCAAAAATGTTCCGAATGAGTGCACGAACCATTGAGGCAAATACGTTTCTTCGATATCTCTTTAATTTTAAAAAAGATGATCCCGGCAATTGCACGCGAGATTTTTCGATTAATGGTTTTTCGTGATTTTTAGTATTTGATCAAAACCAGGGATCGTATCAGAGGAACAAAAGGATTCATTACAATCACAATTGTAAAACTTAAGAGTATGTGCAAAAAGAGAGGATCGTAATAATGGATTAATACCGTGTTGGTCGCGAGAAACAAACGCGCCGACAGGTTGGCAGACATTTTTCTAGGTTAAGCGAGCAGCGAAAACATTTGAATACAGTAATATATCGTTATACGGTGAAGTGCGACGAACAGAATCCATTATTACGAGATGAAGGAGAAACAAGAGTGTGTGTTTATCTGTGTGAGAGAGACGATCAGTATTCAACAGAGTAAATTGTCAAAAGGAGAAATCCTCGATATGTTGCCGAATGTATGAGGAAACGGATCGAGGCTCGCTCACCTTCCTGGCGTTCGCGTTTGTGCTTTTTGTGTTTTTTCGTACTCATGTTTTGCGGTTGGGACCACAGTTTGACGATTATATGTACACGATGAACAGAAATAAAACGGCCCGGTACGATCGACGATTACACGCTTTTTTCTTTCCAGCTTTACCGCACTGTTTTACGCACTGTCGACGCTTTTTTTTTTATTTCAATGTGTTTGCATATGCGCGGTACGCGTCCCGATGCTCGACATCGCGGCCATTTCGCTTTCAGAGTCACGTGACCGAGCGAGCTTCGACAAGACCGCGCGAAGCGAGTGTGGCGCTCGCGACGCGCAGTCTCTCGGCCCGACTCACAGCCGCCACCATGCGGGTGTCAAAAGCCGGCGGCGTCATTTACTACATACGCGTCACGTTGTTTTCACGACTGTCACCCGGCGCAGAGTGCCGGCTTTTTAACGCGAAACCTCGCGCTAAATGCAGCAAGTGGAAAACGGGTTCCTCGTCGAGTTTGCGGTAACTAGGGTCAGTGTTCGAATTAAACGTGTTCGTAATCGCGAATTTATTCGTACGTAAAGTCTCGCGCACACCGCCTCTTACCACGCGATCGTTTCACGAAACAAAAGAGAGAAAAAAAGAACAATTCGCGTCCCCACGCGATAATGCGCTTATTCTCGAACGAGTGCGTGAAAAAGTATCGGTCTCATTAACAGGAAAAGGGGTGAGATAAAAAGAATAAATGTAACGCCAATCAGTTATACTTGTGTGATATCGATCGCGCGATGATTCGTGCGCTGACGAGACGCGGAAAATTGACACGCGCTTGAAACGAAGTTTCGGGTCGACGAATCAGAAATATAACGGGGGGAAAGGGTTTGAAGCAGCAATCATTCGCTGCAGGGATAGAGAGCGATGTCGGTTAAAAGAAAACCGTTCGAAAAGTGAATATCGTTCGAAGCTAGCGTGTCGATTTTACCATCTGAGGAAAATTCAAATAACGATTGCTTCAATTTTCGCACGCGCATCGAATATCTGTACGTTTTGCGAGATTAATCTTTAATTATTATTTATGACGGAAATTAAACACAATTATCAACATAAGCTCTACACCATTGCCCGATGCGATTAAAGATACACGAGGAGGTTTAAAGGAATTATATCGCAGTGATAAAAATTCATGTGCAAGTGCCTCACATATACTCTCGCCAAACGTAATATTACGCTCTGATATGAACATAGATAGTACAATGAAAAATAGTACGTGCTTCTAATTTTCAGTCTCGGAAATTCGTATACGTGATAAACTTTTCGCGAAATCTCGTAACCGTTGCGCGCTGGCACTCGTATTTTTGCTTGATGTCCCCTCGTATATTTACCAAACTGTGTGGCGGCGCTGCAAACGGTAGAGAATTCGAGAATACCCACAGTGCAAAGCGCACCGTAAAATGAGTCGATTCCCAGAATTTGTTGCTACACGAATATAGGCAGACGAAATTATCGTCGTTCATGAATATTCCAGCTGAATTTGGGTTTCCTTCATTGAAAAATATTGACAATAAATATATGACCAATTAAATAAAGTGTCGTCTGCATTGCACGGCCAATCGGTGTAGCTCTTAACTAAAGTGCTTCCGTCGTTATATCCGATACCGTCGTTATAGCCGATTCCGTCGTTATATCCGATACCGTCGTTATATCCGATTCCGTCGTTATATCCGATTCCGTCGTTATATCCGATTCCGTCGTTATATCCGATTCCGTCGTTATATCCGATACCGTCGTTATATCCGATACCGTCGTTATATCCGATTCCGTCGTTATATCCGATTCCGTCGCTATATCCGATTCCGTCGCTATATCCGATTCCGTCGTTATATCCGATAAATCGGTTCAAGCAGTGTCGTTATAAGCGGTTTCGCCTGTATTTTTATTGTTGTCTTCCAAATGTTTTTAAAACGAGAATTTCAAAGACGATCTTTCGATACCGAGCTGACAAGAGTCAAGTATGCACTTTTGAAATCTTTCCGACCAAAATCCACCGAGTTACAGAAGCGAGCACTTCGGGAAACCCAAACAAGCCCAAACCTAAGGTCATTCGCCGCAATGAGTTTCTCAACGATCGTCGGACGTACTCAAAAGTTCTCTTTGTTATCCAAGGCGAACTTATCGCGAATTCCGTTCAGCTCTTGTACAATGACGGTTGCATCGTCAACGTGAAAACGAGACGCGCGCTAGCGGCTCGGACGATATTTTATTTTTGTTTTCTTTTGAAACACACGAGACGTGCGTTTCAAGAGACAAACCCAACGATGCGATATACGCGCACTCACGTGTATGCGTTTAGGTCGATATATTCGGCGAAGAGATGGAGGGAGGGGGGTAACATTGGACTTGCCGGGCCACTCCTCATGTATCGTAAAACCGTACATATAACTGTACGTATAGTCGCGTGGATACCGGTCGCGCCTAGTTATTCATACGCTAGTGCGTAAATAATCCGATGCGCATACGTAAACGAGACGAACTCGCGGTTGAGAGCACGTGTAAAATATGCGCGAGAGACCGATCAAAATAGAAATAAAAAAATAAATAAAACAAAAATGTGATCGCAATGGATAGCGCGCTTGATGCAATCCTATCGATCATTTCTTTCGGGCAAACGCGTGCAGAGCTCAGTTCACTGAAACGACCGTTTTCTCTACTGTTTAGGAAAAAACCCAAACAAAAATTTTATTGTCTCGCTCGTAAACACGAGACGTTGAAGATTGCATCATTAGAACGCAACGGTATATATATATATTTTTTTTTTTCATATTCTTTCTTTATTAACGTTAATTATCAGTCATAGTCTTTTTCCTAATTGAATCTTGTATGGAACGTTTGATGTGGAAAGTCTGACCGCAATTTTCGTACCCAAAAATACAATATTCGGGGTATTCTATAATTCCGAAAGAAAAGCAATTGAATTAAGGGAATGACGAACACGTTCCTAGCCACATCGAAATTTCAAAATCTAATTTCTCCCGCACTATTCAACCGCTTTGGATGAAATTTATTGTGTATACGCAGGACGCTTGCTCGAAGAGGAACGTGCCCGGCATTTACAAAAATTTTGAAAATAATTGTGCAGGTTGTGGTTACCATGGGGGGCAATTGCGAGCTACGATCCATTGTATTGCACTTTCACAAATTTCCCGAGCATAAGCCTCTGAAGCGGTCAAAAGTACTCATTTTGAGCTTTGTTTCATATATTTTGATGAAGAAATAGCGGAGAAATTGGTTTTCGAAATTGTTCACACAAATGTACCACCAGAGCTCAAAATCTTATCGACCATCAAGAAAATTCAGTTAAACGATT
>JAPYZI010004743.1:0-12598 GCA_030523105.1 Ophioninae sp. A BG-2022a
CAAATGTCCAATTTCCAAATGTCCAATTTCCAAATGTCCAATTTCCAAATGTCCAATTTCCAAATGTCCAATTTCCAAATGTCCAATTTCCAAATGTCCCATTTCCAAGTGTCCAATTTCCAAATGTCCAATTTCCAAATATCCAATTTCCAAATGTCCAATTTCCAAATGTCCAATTTCCAAATCTCCAATTTCCAAATATCCAATTTCCAAATATCCAATGTCCAAACGTCCAATTTCCAAACACCCAATTTCCAAAACCAAGCATTACAGCGTTGCCTAAAAAAAGAAATATGTGTATTAACATCGAGGCGAGGAAGTGTAATTTTGTTTGAAAAATCTTTGTCACTGGAATGTTAAACGTACCTTTTGTACGTTTTCGGTCGCACGGATGGCAAAAATGGATATACAGCCCCGTCACATTAAGGGTCATAAAATATGCATTTAGAGAGGAAGAAAATCACCGAGTTCCACGTCTGGGAATTCTACAGAGTTTTACACTTAGTTATTCTTAATAAATATAACCGTCGACGATGAAAGTCTGTTGAAATATCCGTGAGATTATGTCGATTTTAATCGATAATTTTCTTGATTCTTGAAATCGATGTGAAATTTATGAATCAAAGAACTGAAGGAACCTTCGATGGTACGTACATACGTTTTTGAAAAATCAGGAAAGTGCAAACCCTAATTTTCAATGCTTGGATAGAAGTTGCCACTGCGCCGACGTAGAAGAAGAAAACGTTTCCTCTTCTCGAATTTATCGTCACGTATTAAAGCTCGAATTAACCGAGCACTGGTTAATGACAAAGAACTCGTGTCAACTTCATTCGCCAGTTGTGAACGCAATCTCAATCGTGTATAACAACCCCTGGGTTTCCATCCACCGAACGGTGAGTCATTCGAAAGGGAAATCAATATGCGCACTTTCCAAGTGGATTTCGTTCAAAGACACGTTTTCAACTTTCCATTCAAAAGATTAGAGGAACCATACAATTCCTAGCACGACACAACGTCCAAGCCTGACAATCGAACGATCCGTCAAACCGTCATTCGCCGCAAGAACAGGCGAAATTATACGAACGAAATATTTTCTCGTATTCCAGCGCGCATTTTCGTCGAAGAAACGCAAGGACATTGGAGTTTGAACAGTTGCCAGTGAAACATTAAATTTCATGTGGTTCAGTGAAGTATCTAATCTAACGGGTGACGCAACGTTTCCGTTCTTGCGGTTGCCGACTATATTTGATGGTTCCAAAAAACTTCAAGCTACGGTAGCTCTCAGCAAAGCTTTTTTTTCTTTGTTTTTCTCTTGGAGAATTCCTTAATAGCCGATGGGTTAAAAGCCAGTCCCGATAAGAGACCGATTAGTGCACGGGGCGAACTTCGCGTTCAGCTACATCTCGTACCAGAGTGTTTCTCGTGTTACTCGCTCTACGGAGAATTTCTAATAATACGTGGTACATATTGTTGCGCTTGGTGTACTGAATAACCAATGCGAAGAAGAAAGACAGGAAGGAAGGCTGCAAAGTTGAAGTAACGGAAGGGAAGTGGAACCACCGACCTTCAGGCTGTGTGAGAAACAAGGAAAAAGAGAGACGGAGACATAGCAGAGAAAAGGAAAGAAAGATTGCTGACTGTAATACGCGGAGAGCTTTTTACACTCTTCAAGAAATGTGTCGGGCAATCAGAAAGAACACAGAGCTTCTCCCACCAGCGTTGTTCACAGAACCCTCTTCCGTTCCATCGTCGATCGTCCAAGTGAAAAGTGCCGGCACTTAGGGCTGACGGATTTTTTCGTCTTCGATATCAGCGAAAAATTTAACACTCAAATTTTGTTCTCAACCGATTTGTACCTCGCTTGATGAGGCAGAGAGAAACTTTAAGGTATAATCTTAATAAATAAGGAATAAATAAGGTATAAATAAGGATGTTTCATCAATGACAGAGTTCTGCGAAACGACATAATCACGGATTTTCCTAGTCTTCATTCTCCAGCAATCGATCGATCTTATTTTCAACAATTGCCTGACTTGCACCACGATCATCGATCCACAAAAAACCATTAAAAAAAAAAGTAAATTTAATGAAAATTGAATTTCCATTATTCAAAATTACTTCCGCCAAGTGTTTCGAGGTTACCCGGGAAGATGGTCGTTTTTTTTTTCGCGAGTGTCGTTGAAGGATCCGAAGATGAAACTCGTGAAGCTGAAGGAACGTGAAAGAGGAAATACACGAAGGAGAAGAGCCATTCTACGCATACATCACTCTTCAACTGTTGTCTCAGAGAGAAATGGAGGCTGCAGGCAAATGCATACACAGTGAGGAGGGCCTCGGACTCGTTTCGTGGTATCAGGAGAAAGATCCGGGATATTGGAAAGGCCTCTATTCTCCTCAGGGTTTTCCATTTACTCCGGTAGAACGAAAGGGATCCTCTTGTTTTCTTAGGACCGTGTGGGAGTCACAAAGTTCCAAAACGCTGCAAGATGAGTTCGCGTTGCGCCAGCTATCCATAAAAATATACGTGATGATACAAATAATACACATCTTCGTATGAGTCACATCTAAACGACCCTTATACCTTGTTGTTCCTCTTCCCGCTTTTTCGATATTGGTGACCATCTTTACTTCGGATTCAAGTAGTCCATCGATCTGCGAATATACGAATAAAAAACATGAAAACGTCGACAATGCGTAGGCATCAACCTTTCAAAGCTACCTTGGTGACGTTCCAGTTTAAATTCACTTCAATTATCTAAAGTGAAAAATTAACGTTTTTTGGCATCACTTTGTCATTGAACGATGTTATCTAGACTTACAAATCTACGATTTCACCACTTTGAATAAATGTTTTGCCCGACATTGTGATGAAACGTCATTGTTATTTCTACCACGTGTTCGTAAAACTTTTATCGTTTTGGACGCTTTTCGTTGATGACATTGTGACAAAATTATGACTGGAAGTTTCGGGCGAAACTCCGTGAGTCTGTTCGTTCAGAACTCCAATCTCGATACTAATAGTCGTTCGAAAGAGAGAAATAATAAAATAAAAAATTGGATTACGAATTCGCGTACCGAGAGACATACGGTGTTTTTCGCATTACCTTACAATCAGTCGAATGAACGACTTTCACCACGGAAAGCTGCCCCGAGCGAATTTGCAATGAAAATAAATGGAAGAAAGCGAAAGGAAGGTCCTGACGGTGTGTGCATAATGGAGAATATATAGCGCTCGCGGGTCAGTCGGGTTAGTTGATTCATGAGAAGCTCGCGAGAGTGCTGCAAAATGATTATTCCTTCGTGCAACCTAGTGAGAACTTCGAGAGTACACGGAAAGTGGTCACATGTGACACGAAAATTGTTTATGCTCGAGCAACGTGACTGATTTCTCACGTCGGGTATTAGAGTAATTAAAGGATCACGTTTCGTTGTGAAAGATCATGAAATATTTCGTACTTCCGGATTTATATTATTATTCTTGTAGTTAATTGATGTCTCATCATATGCTTCCTCGACATTACAGTTTTTATCGATTCATCGATGCATTGCCGAATCCATGTTGAATACGATTACGATGTAATAATGATAATATAAATAATTATCATTGTACAGAATTATTTATAAATTAAATCTATTTATAACTAAAAATAATAAATAATTATTGTTAGCCATCGTACGTAATTGCATCGAATTAAAAAACTTCTTCAATCCCTGCACGCCAAAGTTTGGTTCGGTCTCAAAATCTACACGATAAACGGAAGATTTGGTAGATTTGTTAAAGGTGAAGTAATCTAACGAATTACAACATTTGTGGAAGACGATTTAAAATGAATTTTAATCGCCGTGGGCTCTTTGGAGTTCAATCGATTTTCAACCTCATTTCTCAATGAAATAATTAATTATCGATGATATTGATTAATCAATCAAATGTTAATTAAGTTTGAATAATTGCTGAACCGTAGTTACGTACTACTTAATTCGTGAATACAAGGACGTTGTTAATAATAACCGGAATTTAAAATTCGTGTTTCTATCGAATTATTAATAATTTATTATCTTCTGGCAATTCATTCTTAAATACAAGAATGAAATTGTGGATGGTCGATTTCTCCTTGCATTCCTCCCATCCATGCACCATTAAATCCTCATTATCTTCGATGGGATCGTGATACCATGAATTCAAGAATAATAATTCAATTTAATTATTATTTCATGATAACCGTATTTAATTAATATTTCATCAATATCTTATTAATATTACGTCATTGTATAATATTTAATTAAACGTATTAAAAATAATGTATATTAAAATTAATATTTAAATAAATATAAAATTACTAGTTCTAATATTTAGTAATTAAATACATGCTATGCACGCAATTAACCACGTTAATTACCAACGTACATTGTTCGATACCGAAAAATCAAATAAAAACAAACAATTTTCACGTTTACGTAGGAATTAATTATCAATTAATCAAATTTACTCGATGTTTCTAAAGAAAGAGACGAAAGTTCGACGTGGTATTTTTTTTTAAAAAACAATTTTAACAATTTGATCTCTTAGACGGCTGAGTTCGCAAGTGCACCCGGATGTTCTCCAGAGCGATCAATGCTCATGGACAATGGGCCCTGTTCAACGAGTCGTTACTTTACCTAACAGGACACGTACCGAGGCATTCGTAGTAACGAGTTTCTTCGTTTGTGCGCCGTGGTTCTTTTTTTTTTCATCATTCAAAACATATCCGGCGCGCCCGTAACATCGTAACACGAATTACGTAATTTCGTGACAATCGATCGGTTGAAGTACACTCGGAAATGATTAAACAACAAGAGCAAACCGTTCGAATTAATCGGGAGTGCCGAGGGTCCGTGATCGTAATTACTACTATTATAGCTTTGCCAATCAACGCAGACTTTCAAAGTTATGTTCTTTTTTTTTAACATTATTAAACAGTCTGCTAATCGCGGATTAATTGTTTATGTCTTTGCGTTTTATTGGGACGATAAACGTTTCGTTGATTGGATTAGGTAAAACGCAAATCCGGGAGGCAATTAAATCGTGGAGGTATCTACTGATACACCTGATCTTGATGGTATTGAAGTGCTTCATGAATGGAATGTTAAGGAATCCTCCTTCATTGGAATTTTAGATCCTTTGAAATCGTCCATTTTTTTTGTCCGAGGGCTTCAAATTAATCGATTTTTTGTTAAGATCCTTATTACAGATTAAAGTTCTGAATTTGTGAAAGATCGTCAATGAAACGATAATAAAGAAATGGAAAAAAATGTTTATTGCAAATCTACTTGAAAAATTAATGCACTTGGAAATCAATAATTTTTTGCAATGTTTTGTTCTCAATCGGTTCCTTTAATACGAGCTTACGAATTCTTGCAAAAGTTACTGAAAAACTCTTGACAATGGGGAACAAATGAAGTGATAAATCAAAATAAATAACGTATAATAAATTAAAAGAAAACTAATAATGTATGATAACAAATATCCCTGTGTTTCAACGATGCAAAATACAACATTATGGGTTGCAATGGTAATTGATATATTTTCATCATTTACTAACTTATAGATTTGTATATTTCGGATAAGGGTCCTGAAAAACAAAGAAGATGATTTTTACGATTGCAAATCGATGAAAAATAAACTTCCCTCGCGTTTAAAAGTTGCCAATTTTCAATGACACATTATTTATGAATTTTTCATTCTAATAAACGGTATCCTTCAATATGTTTTCAAAATACACATAAATCTATTGAAGATTTGCGAAACAAATCTATGTTCTATAATGAAATAAATACTGGTAATAAAAATAAAAAATACTTGTAATAAAAAATAAAAAAATACTGGAATTAAAAATTTAAAAAAAAAGTTCAGTTGCATCACGAAGATAAAATCTTTGGCATCATCCGTGCCTACGTTCGATCGTTAACGCATCCGAAATTTTCATCAAAGATGGGCTTGAAGTTGGCACCGTTGAAAACGCAACGAAAAAATTTCGGAGATTCGGGCTCGTTCGAAGTGAAAGCGAAAAACCCTAGTCGTGTGATTTTGACGATTGAAAGATTGCCCGACAAAAAAATTTGAAAAATAAAAAAAATACATATATATATATATAGATTTACGTAACGTTTCAACGCTGCAATCTTCAACGTCGTCATCAAGGAACATTGTTCGATTCTCAATTCTCAATATCGCGACTTCGTGCAGCAAAGATCGACAAAACCGAAAGAATTGCGGGCGATGTTTGGCAAAAGGCCAAAAATCGTGACAGATGGATTTTGACGCCTGGCTCGACGGATCAATCGCTCCTTTGATCTTCGAAAGAGTGACGAGGCCAAAGGCTCCGTATGGCTTCGAAGTTCAAACGGATGAGATTGACTCGACTGGCCATATTGGAAGTCTCTTGGTACAGTGAATAATACCCCATCGCTAACCCATTTCCACTGAACATTAGCCACCAACTTGAGTGCGTGCACATGTGTACGCGTGTGCTATACGTATGCCAATCTGGATGAGTCATTCCAGCTAAATTCGATGGGCTAGAAGCCCTAGTTATTTTTAAGAACTCGGTAACTTCGGAACCAGGAAAAACCTTCAGTGTGTTGAATCCAGATTCAATCGAATTTTTATTTTCCATAAAAAAAAGAAAACTTTTTGGAAAAACGAAAAGAAGTATCTGCCTGGTGGAAAAACGGTAGTACAGTTTCTTCTTGTTTTTACTGAAATGGAAAATGTCTAGGCGAAAAATTCATTGAAATTCACGAGTACTGACGAATCGTATTTCAGTCTCCATTTTATCAATGAAAATGAGAGAAAAAAGATTTTTTTTTTAAATCTCAGACGAACCGTTATATCGAGAGTAAATAAATGACCGTAGTAATGTAAAATCCAAACTATTCAATATAAGATTGAATTTGTTATATTTCCCATACATTTCATTATTTACTATATCATTGTTATAAATCATTACAATAAGCAATAACTAAAACTGACTATTACTATCAATTACTTTATATTATTCTAAAAAATATTATTTATTCTTATCCTCATTATCCATTCATTATTATTTGCAAAAATGGTCAGGTATAAATTGCAACTCGAAACGGTGTTGCCTTTTAATATTGGTTATATTATTTATTATTACGATAAAACTGTAAATAGTGAAATTGAGTAACAACCGCAATAAATAATAATAATAATAATTCATAAATAATATATTCATGAATAATAATGATTGTTATTATGTACCGTTTGTATTATTAAGACTTTATAACTAAGTCTACTAATAATAATAACAACAATTGCTATAATCAACACAGTTTTACTATTATTATTATTATTATTATTATTATCATTCTTCGTTTAATTTGATATTAATTATTTTTCTTCAATCTGTACGTTATTATTAATAATTAATTTCACTATTTTTATCCTTAATGCTGCCATTATTGTTGATTAAATTTTACGTTTTGTCATTATTCATATCATTATCGTTATTAATAATAAATGATACAACAAATATCAAAAGGCAACGCGCCAATCGGTGTCAAACGAATGTCATACCTAACGACCTTTTTCTTTTCTTTTCTTTACTTCTTTTTTTTTTTCAAAATGTTTGCCTCATCGTCTCGTACCGTCGAGACTGTCCGTTGATTCGCCGACGATACGTCGATCGATCGAAGCCCACTCGAATTAATCTGGAATTACGCTCCTTTTTGCTCTGTACGTAAGAGCAGCAAGATACATATATATATGAGTCGCGGTGTCGAGAGTGCGTTTTCTCGAGGATCGAACTGGTTCGCGGATAAGGTCTTTAACCTTCTATACACGCCGGTTTCCGACTGTACCGGAGTTATATAGTATACACGGTTATAGACATACCCAGGGCTCGCGATGATGGCAAAGAGAGGCAAGACTAGTCGAGCGCGCTAGGCGCGCGCTTATATAGTTAGGTGGTAAGAAGCTGGCTCAACTCATGGAATTCAGTACTCCGGGGCTCCCTCGCGAGTCAATCTAACACGCGTACCAATACTTAGACGATAACACGAACGGCAAGTAAGTACGACATTTACGTTTACCGAGAGATCAACATGAGAGCGCGTTACGAGTATGCGCGCGCAGGTCCTTCTCACCCCGGTAGTTTTACGGCTGGACGCTTTTCTCCGATCTTTGCAAAGTAATTTGCACTGATGACACACACGCGTACGAAAACACACGTTGCAAGTTGCTCGAGAGAGACGTATCGAAGGGCAAACACACGATTGGCATCATCGTTTCCAACGATCAACGACGAACCTGACGAGAGAACAACGATTAACGCGTCTTTTCCTTGTGCTTCTAAAAGTACTTGAGCAAATGTCCGGATTTTTCGCAAAAACAAATATGAGGTTTCTTATCCATTTAAGGCCCACCTTTTTTTGTTTTTCAACACGAAAGAACAACACTGTGAATGTTGAATTAAAACATAAATGTTTATTTAATTATTTATTCAATGATCAACGTGTTAATAATTATTTTGGCTTGGAAAACACTGTTCCTAATAAGGCCATACGCGTTCTAACTTCGTACAAAAAAAAAAAATAAAAAATATATGTAATCTTCAATTTTAAACTTAAGTTTTGATAACGACGTGTATAGTGCTGATATACCACTACGTATTATTAGAATAAAGATTCACTAATTAATATTGAAAACAAAATTTCGTTTTCGAAAGTTTTTGTACGTTCAAATTTAAGAAACGCCTACGTGGGATCGCACGCGCTGACTTCTATCGACTGCTAATTTGTTTGGGTTCGCCACAGCGCGGCGGTTGCTATGGCAATTGCGGCCATTCAAAGTTAGACACTCGACGATGAGAGCTCGATCAGTTTGACTTTGTAGTTTTGGATATTTAAAACGTGGGCTTTATTAGACACTGGAACTTACATGGGCAGTTGTTTTGTTTTGTTTTTTTGTTTTTTGAAAATCTTTAACAGGTACTGTAAATGAAAATTTTGCACAGATTTAAGCAACATTTAAAATGAACAGTTCGTTTTTGTTTTCAGCGTAATTAAACGTTTCTGTGATAGCTTAACCTTCATTGACCTCAAATTCAACGATTGAAAATAGTCGTTTAAACCAAACATTATCGTTTGGCACGAATTTAATATTAACATGATTGTCGTGATTTTTATTTTACGATTTATTATTTTCATAATTACTCGTCATGATGTTATGCAAATTTGTCGTTAATATTCAAAGTAAAAATTGGAAAACATTATCTATCTAAAATATTCGGGTAATAGAAAATTGAAAAATTCCGTAACAGGTCAACTGCGAATTTAAAAATACATTAGAAACGATCCATCTTCGAGAAAATGACGATCGAAATGTTTCATTCATATGTCTTCCTCCCACGCGTCATGTGACACATCGTTGGCTGAACTCACGATTTTGGCAGTCATTGAAATTCCCGGTGCATCGTTACGACACTGAATTTCGACGACCGTTATACAACATTTCTGCTAAACTGGTAGAATGACTTTGCGAATCGACGCATTCATTCGTACTCGACTGCATGTGCGGGAAAATACGACTTTCCAAAGTCGCGAAGAACGCTCGAACGGGATCGCTCGTATATTCCGTATTATCTTACAGGAGGTACGAATGATTATACGAACGTTAAGGAAGGATTTTACTTTATGGTATGGTGCAGCCATCGCTGATTAAGCGTAATTTTATTTTTTTTTTGTTAATTTTTTTACTAATTTTGTTGTGATTTTAATTTTTTTTTAATGTTTCTAATTTATTAATTTTTTATTTATTTTTAATTTCATTATTTATTTATTTATTTTTTATTGCATTTTTCATTTATTTATTTTTTATTTATTTAATTTTTCTCGGTGATAAAATTGAGATGTGTTTCCGAACGTCGTACCTTGAAACACCCTGTATACACGCAGCTTTTATATTTCCAGCTGTTTGTATCGACGCAACGTTCAATACTGAGACATTTTATGTTTCGATCGAAATCACCTTTCCCCGAACAACTAAATATCTATAATTCTGAATTTTTTTCTTTCTTTTTTTTTCGTTACACGGAATTCTCATCTCGGACGAAACATTTCGCCACGAAGATGCGTAGTTTTCACCGTGACAAGATGGCTTTCCCTCTCGCTCTGGTAAATTAACAGGAAAGCTGGAGAGATTGAGCGAGCCGCGCGTGTAACGTCGATTAATATAACGATGCTCTTTTTTACCTCTCTCTCTCTCTCTCTTCAATCTTTTTTCTTCGAGAATTTCGCTGCAAACGCTTCTTTACGTGTATTATTAAGAGACAGGATTGCTCAGCACCGAGTAAGCAACAAAAAAAAAACAAAGAATTAATCATTAGACTCACGAATGCGTAATTACGTCTCATTTATAATTTCACGTTCTGGCCGAATCGAACTGTGAAAAAAAAAAGAGTACGTCCGATGCACACGTTTCCTGCTCGCGTTTCTTTCGTTCCAATTCCTCCGGTACTGCTGTTTTTTTTTTTTTCTTTTTCTTTGTAATCTGCCAAGTTGGGCATTCGTAATTAAATCGAGGGAATTCATTTAAACGAGCACACGTAATCTAAAGTTAAACACAGGTAAAAGTTTAACCTTTTTTTTTTTTAAACGAGAGATTTGCTTTTCTTCTTATTTTGTTTTCTTTTTTTTTTTTTTTTGCGCAGTTTGTTCATGCTGTATTCGTTCATTTGAAAGTACTCTGTCTCTCTTTCTCTCTTTCATTCTTTTTTTTTCTCTCTCTCTCTCTCTCTCTCTCTCTCTCGTGATGCAGAGTTCAAGTGCGTCCCGTGTGCAAGTACACGAAGTTTTTGAGCGCGTACTATAATTATGCTCGGCGCCAACCACGAATGTACTCGAGGTTGGTGGGTCACGAGGTGCAATAACGTTCTCTCTCGTATTATAATGAATGTCGTATGTACGTACGGTTTAGTACGATACGGGAGAGCATAAAGAGTCAACGTTTGAACAACGAAGCTTCAACTTTTTTCAAGCTTGCCTTTTTCGCTACCTTCGTCGATTTTTCTTCTCGCTGTTTATCACCGAGTTTTCCCGGACTCGTAGATATCCTCTCGTGACGTTTGTTAAAAAAAAAAAATATAAAATAAAAAAATAATAAAAGTTGAAAAAATAAATGAATTAAAAAATGATTCGACGTGGTTTTCGATTGAAACGTATGAAACAGGGTAGGCCCCAGAAATTGTTGACGGCACGAAAATTAATTTCATTTTTATTTGCGCATTTGGAGTTTTAAAAAATAAGATTGATACTTCTTTTTTCGTTAATGAGGTCAATTATAATTGCGGCACAGGCCTGACTTGTTGAAAATCCCGAATTTCGATAGTTTGTTTCATTATAAATAATTGAATAATTTTGAATGATATATATTTAGATTTTATTAAAATATTTATTTTTAGTTATAGTTTGTTACATTATATTGAAAAAATGATAAGATTATTTGTAAGTAAAGGACGCGATCTACAGAAAAAAAGCATAGGTCTAGAGTTTCTATGGTGTTGAAGTTCGCATTATTAGAATACATGGAAATAAATTATTTTTTGTTTTTCAAATTTTCATTGGGGGTTCGGAGCGACGAAAATCATGGCAAATTTAGGATTTGTGTTTAATTATCTACAATCACAATCTGCTCAATTTGATTTTAGATATTAATGAAAACGAGAAATTGTAAAAGATTTTCCTCGAAGTCCAAAAAGAAAATTTCAATTCCACTAGTATCTTTTAGTCGCGAAATAGTTCTCTTTTTCTTTTTCTCCGTATTTTGCATTTACTACAAATAGTTTTAATAAATATTTCAATCCCGAAAATACCATCAAAAGTCATAAAGCAATAAACTAAAAAAAAGTTATTCTCGAGTCCTTCGTTTCATACATTCTACCGTACACCCTGCATTTAAAAAGACATCGAAAAATCCTAAATTTCAACAAAATTGTTTTTCCGGATGTTAAACGTTTTTTTTTATTGTTTTAAGAATTTTTTTAAATTTATTATCCAATACCACCACTTATGTTTCTTCAGTTCGACAACCTCCCCCCCTCCATCATTCTCCCACAGCGTTGCACGAACTCGCTGTTTTTGGCTCAGCGATTTCAGCCGGAAAACTGCGCGATGAATAATTCGAAAACTCAGTACGCTTAGTATTTCGCTGGATGGTCTTCTCGGTGCTCCAAGCGCTCGTTTTAACGTCCCGCACGAACAGATCGCGTTGCACGTATATCCGAGATAGATTATCGAAAGGAAGTCTCCCTCGTACACGCTAGGTATATCTCGTTCACGCGTATGTATTATGTACAAAACGAGCCTGTACTTTCTACGTATGGGGGAGGAAGGGGGGAGGAGGGGCGGTAAGGGGGTGCCCGTCGGTACGTAGGCCATTACGTGAAGTTCCCCTCTCGAAAAGGCCATTGTAACCGTTTCTATAGAAATTATGATTTTCTCTCTGGTCGTGTTTCACAGGCATTTTACAAACGAACTCGATGCCCAAATAATACATCGTTGCATAATAAATTCTCGATGTAAAAAAAGTGATGTAACT
>JAPYZI010004744.1:0-15047 GCA_030523105.1 Ophioninae sp. A BG-2022a
TTTCGATTTATCTTTTTTTTTTTTTCAGTTATTCACATCACTCGGAATATTACGTTTCGTTCTCGCTAGTGATCTGTGTTTTTTTAAATGATTTTTTTTTTTTTTTTTTTTTTTTTTTTCTTTAGAAATCGTCTCCCGCAGGAATTGTCCAGCACGCTTCTATTTAGCTTGTTTTTTCAGGCGGTCCAACCCTACGCTCGTCGTTGACGAGATCCTTCGATGGATGATCTTTTTTCCGAAGAATTTTTTTTTTTTTTTTTTTTTTTTTTTTTTTTTTTTTTTTTTTTTTTTTTTTTTTTTTTTTTTTTTTTTTTTTTTTTTTTTTTTTTTTTTTTTTTTTTTTTTTCGTTTTCTTTTTTCGGCTTTTTGATTTTTCTCGTTCTCGGCGACAACTACGAAGACTCGAACACTTCCGGTACGGCGCTTATAGACGAAACTGGTTTTCACAATGATTTGACAGATATAAGTGATTCTGAGATCATTGTGAAAGCTGATTTTGTTCGGAATTCATCGAATTCATGGATCGGAGGAGGGTTTCGAAAATTCGAAAAAAAAAAAACGGAAATGGACACTGGACGATGGAAAAGAAATTTTTTTGGTAAGTCGAACCGACACGACGAAAGATCGAAGCTTAACGATCTTAAGGTAGTAAGCTATAGTAATCACTGCTTTTTAAATTTATCGTTTTATTTGTTGCAATTATTAAATAAATAGAAAAACGAATTTGGAAACGTGAAAAAAAATATTTCTTTTTTAATAGGGACAATAAATAAATAAATAGATCATAATAAACGATAAACGAAATATCAATGTTGCCAAAATTAATAAATAAACAATTTGAAAAAGAAAAACAAATAACTTGAAAAATAAATGATGAAGCAATAGTCGAAAAAATAGTAATAAACAAAATAAATAATAAATCATAAATAAATAAAGAAATGATGAATTAAACAGAAGAATTAATTAATTAAACAATATATATTGCCAAAAATGTCGAAAAAACATTGATAAATAAATTGACGATAAATCCTGAAGAGATAAGTAAATAAACAATTTAAAAAAAAAACAAATAACTTGAAAAATAAATGATACCGGAATAGTCGAAAAAATAGTAATAAACAAAATAAATAAAAAATCCTAAATAAATAAATAAATGAATCATACAAAAAAATTAATTAATTTAAAAATACATATTGCAAAAATTGTCGAAAAAACATTAAGAAATAAATAAACAATTAAAAAAAAAAACAAATAAATTTAAAAATAAATGCAAAAAAAAGAATAAATTTTCAAAAATGTTGCTAAAATGTTCTAAAAAAACAGTAATAAATAAATGGACCAAAAATCCTAAGTAAATAAATAAATAAATAAATAAAAAATTTTAAAAAATATAAAAAATCAACGAAAAAAAATAACGAATGTGAGACGACGCAATGGGGAATAATAATCGACAATAATCGCGATTAATCCGAGTCTCTCGTAGGACGTATCAGTCCCGTCGACCACCGAGTTTGCGGCTCGTACACTTAATTAATAATTAATCAACGGATCACCGGCGAATGTACGTTCGAGAAAGAGAAAGAGAGAAAAAAGAGGGAGAGAGTTTATCGTTGTTGTTGTTTTTTTTTTTTTAATTTTTTTCCTTCGCTTTTTTTCATTTTATATATTTTTTTTTATTTTTTCGCCATTCGTTTTTTTTTTTTTTGCTCGATTCCGCTCGGCAAGTTTCTTGCCCGTACGCACACGAGCCGGTGTAATTGTTGACAGATAAATAAATAGGCCGAACAAAGACGTCTCTGTGAGCTTATTCGGAGAGTGAGAGAGAGAAAGAGAGAAAGTGAGAAAGAACGAGAAAAAGAGAGAGAGAGAGAGAGACAGAGATCGATTGATCGATTGATAAAATTTATTACGCCCTGGCGGATTTTCAAGCAAAAAAAAACATGTAAAAAATCCCAAAAAATGAGAAAACTAATATAAAATTCGAAAAAAAATAAAAAATAAAACGAATTAACAAAATAAAGTACTATAAGTCAATAACTCGACGTAACTTAAAGTGACGTAACTTCAGCCACCGAGGAGCAACACGAGCCGAACGAACGGCGGTTAACGGCATAACGAACACGGCTCCCTCCACTTCGAAATTTTGAAATCACTGTTCTCGCAAACGGGTGAACCGATCGGTACGAAATTTGGTGTGTGCATTCAGGACGATGGCACCAATGACCTCCTATTCGCCATTTCCGATAAAAATGTTTCATTCCTGAGATATCGCGACGAGAAAACGAGAACACGGCTTCGTCCACTTCGAAGTTTTGAAATCGTTATTCTCGCGAACGGGTGAACCGATCGGTACGAAATTTGGTGTGCCCATTCAGGACGATGGCACCAATGACCTCCTACTCGAAATTTTCGATAAAAATAATTCATTCTTGAGAAATCGCGGTTTAAAACGTTTCCGCTATCTCTCTCGCACTCGTCTGTCACGTGGTAATGTTCGTCATGCCCTTAAGGTAGGAGGGCGAAGAGGGCGAAGAGGACCGGGGGGGGGGGGGGGGGGGGGGGGGGGGGGCCCCCCCCCCCCCCGAGCAAGAACGATGAGAGACGAGGGCTTTTTTTGTCGGGATTTCCGGTAGTGATTTATCAAACGGGAAAGATTTTTATCTGACGATCCCGCCGCGGCAACAACCGGCCAACGTTTCTCTCTCTTCTCTCTCTGTCTCTCCGTCTGTATTTCTATCTTTCTCTCTTTTTGCGTTTTTTTTTGTTTGTTATTTTTGGTTGTATTTGGTTTTTTTTTCGTCACTTTTGGTTTAGTTTGCATTTTTTTGGTATTTTTGGTTATATTTGCATTTTTGGTGGTGTTTTAGGTTGGCTTTTGCGTTTTTTGGTTATTTTTTTACGTTTTTTTTATTATTTTAGATTACATTCGCGGTTTTTGGTTATTTTCGGTTGTATTTTACGTTTTCTGGTTATTTCTGGTTATTTCAAGTTATATTCGTGCTTTTTAATAATTTTAGGTTATATTTGACGTTTTTTTGGTGAATTTAGGTTACAACTGCGTTTTTATTTCTTTTTTGTTTATTTTAATTCAAATTTGTGTTTTTTTTTTTTATTTTAAATTATATCTGACTTTTTTTTTGACAACCCCAGATTATACTTCCCTTGTTTTTATTACGTCATTTTACATCCACGTTTTTTTTCCCCTTTTTTGTAATACCATTACCTCCTTATTAATTTCGTTAAACCTCCAACCCAAACGAACCCAAAATCGTCGTTAATATCTCCCATATCCCGAAAGTATTTTCTCAGCATGAAAAAAAAAAAAAAAAAAATATATATCAACCTCGCTCTCAAAACCATCGTAAAAAAAAACCTATGAAATTATTCTCCGACCCAAACGAACCCAAACAGAGGGTTAAACCTAGCCGATGAAAAAATTGAATTCTTGAGATCGGCCAGCTCGGATTCATTGAGTCATCAGGGCCCCAAATTTTATTCAAGTTTGACGGAGGATCGGTTACGAGGTGGGGAGAATTATTTTCGAAGGAATCCCCTTAGGGGGGGGGGGGGGTTGAGCTCTCTTCGAGCTGTCAAAAGAGTTGACGGGACCGAGATGGCTCAGCCTCTTCCTCTCTCCTCTCGTGTTCGGTCGAAAAGCTCTTCCCTCTCCACCACCCCCCGTTACGAGAGGGCGTAACGTCGAGCAAAAGTTGGTTGCGCGCTGTGGATATCATAATCGAGAGTTTCTTGGCCTTGCCGGGGTTCGGCCGCGCTGGCTTTCTTCAAAAGAGTACGCGCTCGGTGGAGCTCCGGGGTCTCCGGCGTTTCCTCTTACGGGTTCGGTTCGTTTGACACTTGATAGTGCTCGCGCGATGATTTTTTTTTTTTTCATTTTTTTTTCTTTTTTTTCATCCTTCCTCATATCTTCTTCCCTCACCGAGATACATTTGTGTGTGTGTCTCTCTCCTAATAATAATAATAATAATAAGAAGTATAAAAATAATCATTGTTGTTATTATTTTATATAATAATAGTATAACAATCATTGCTGTTAGTATTTTATATAGTAATAGTATAATAATCATTGCTGTTAGTATTTTATATAGTAATAATAAAAATAATGTTTGTTATTATTTTATATAATGACAATGAAAATAATTATTGTTATTATTTTATATAATAATAATAAAAATAATCATTGTTATTGTTTTATATAATAACAGTAAAATAATCATTGTTATTATTTTATATAATGACAATAAAAATAATCATTGTTATTATTTTATATAATAACAATGAAAATAATTATTGTTATTATTTTATATAATAACAATAGAAATCATCATTTTTATTATTTTAAATAATAACAATAGAAATAATCATTTTTATTATTTTATATAATAACAATAGAAATAATCATTTTTATTATTTTAAATAATAACAATAGAAATAATCATTTTTATTATTTTATATAATAACAATAAAAATAATCATTGTTATTATTTTATATAATAATAATATACAATTTTGTTATATACAATGTTATTATATAATAAGAATAATAATAACAATTATTATATAATACTACAATATAATATATTATTTTAATAATACATTAATTATACAATTGTTAATAGATATTTATTGAATAATTAATTTAAAAAATCGAACTTGAAATGAATCCTAATTAATGAGCACAGCCAGACCCAAACAAACCCAAACAATTTGAACGAACGGAAGTTAAAAGTCTCACGTGGCTTTATAAAGTAAATTCGTAATCGCACGTGGGTGTTCATGTTCACGCGCCAATTATAAAATATTATTTTGACAAGTGAGACGAGGAAATTTATCGCGCAGGGGAAGAAAGGAGAAACGGTGAACGGTCCACGGACTCTCGTGGCTCCCGTTTCAATCCTTCTCACTCTTATTGCTTCGCCAACGTCACTTTTTTTTTTCCCTCTTTTCAGCCCAATCGCCACGCGAGCTTTTGTTTCCGCGCGTGTGATCTCGACCCCACAGGATCACTATTGACAGCCCGGGGTTCGGGTATCCTTCGAAAAAATATTAATTGTATATTTTTTCCTTTTTTTGTTTTGTACCGTAAACAGAAAAACAATTTTTGAAAATTTTGATTTTTGAATTTTTTTTCGGAAGAGAAGATTGGAAATTATGATTTTTGAATTTTTTTTCAGAAGAGAAGATCGGAAATTTTGATTTTTGAATTTTTTGTCGAAAAAGAATCTTGAAATCTCTGATTTTTTATTTATTTATTTTTTTTTTCGATGAAGAATCTTGTATATTTTTAGTTTTGATTTTCTTGTCGGAAAAGAATCTTAAAATTTCTGATTTTCGAATTTTCGTTCGAGAACAAATCTTGTAAATTTCGATTTTTGCATATTTTTCGGAAAAGAATCTGGAATATTATAATTCTTTAATTTTCGTCAAACGAAATGTGAAAAATTCTGATTTTAGAATTTTTATTAAAACGAAATCTGGAAAATTCTGATTTTAGAATTTTGTATCGAACGAAAATCTGGAAAATTCTGATTTTAGAATTTTGTATTGAACGAAAATCTGGTCAATTCTGATTTTAGAATTTTTTATCGAAAGAAAATCTTCAAATTTCTGATTTTAGATTTTTTTATCGAAAGAAAATCTTGAAAATTCCGATTTTAGAATTTTTTGTCGAAAGAAAATCTTGAAAATTCTGATTTTAGAATTTTTTATCGAAAGAAAATCTTGAAAATTCTGATTTTAGAATTTTTTATCGAAATAAAATCTGGAAAATTCTGATTTTAGAATTTTTCATCGAAAGAAAATCTTGAAAATTTTTGTTTTAGAATTTTTTAGAAAAAAAAATATTTTGCTTAAATAATTGAAAATATCATTTTCTATTCAATATCAAAACGTCTAAAAAAAAAATTATAATCTTCAATAACACGAAACAAATTCGAAACCACCAAAAAGGATATCTTCTCATTGCCACCCTGTATATGAGTGCGTGGTGGGCCCAACTTCAATATTTTGACCTATTAGACGAAACAAGGTGGGTTGTGGCCTTGGATGAAAGAAGGGCTTGAAATTGGCCTGATTTTAGGGTGTAAGACATAACCCCCCCCCCCCCCCCCACAACCACCCTCCAACCCAAGTCCCTTAAATCCCTCTTCGGGGTCAAGGAATCCTAAATCATTCTCGCAAACATGAAACGACTCGTGTCTCCGATTTCCCTCTCGCACGACACGTTCCTTCTCGAAGTAACGAAAAAAAAAAAAAAATATATATATATATATAAGAAAATAAAAATAAAAATAAAAAAAAATAAAATTAATATTTGAAGAAATGAAATAAAGATTTTTAAAAAATAAAATTTTGAGAAATTAAATAAAGATTTCAAAAAATCAAAATTTAAATTGAAAAAATAAAATTACAAAAAATTAAAATTAATATTTAAAGAAATGAAATAAAGATTTAAAAAAAAAAAGTTAGAATTAAAGTTTTAAGAAATGAAATAAACATTAAAAAAAAATAAAAATAAAAATTGCAAAAATAAAAAAAATTAAAATTAAAATTTCAAAAAATAAAACATAAAATAAAAAAAATTAAAATATTATTATGAAAAAAAAAGAAAACGAATCGACCGAATTTTTCAAGCACCGCGGAGGACAAATTTATTCAACACTCCCCTCCCCTTTTCCCTTACGAGCTCTCGACGATGGATTATTATTATTATTTTTTTTTTTTTTCGTTTCTCTTGTTTCGAACGGAGTCCCTTTTTGGAGGGATCGAACACGATCGAGGAAAGAGACTTTGTGGGTATTTTATTTATTTATTTTTATTTTTTATTTCTTTTTTTCTGTTTACGATCGTTACCGAACGACACGAATTTAACGCCCGTTGTAGTGCCCTCGTAAAAACGAGGGAATTTAAAGGGGCCAAGGGGGGGGGGGGAGGAAAAAATCGTAAATCGTCCAACTCGAGCGTTATATTGGCCACTCGAGACCCGGACTCGTTAAGTGAAAAATTATTTCACAAAACGTTTAAGATTTTTTGGGAAAAATTTTTTTACTACCTTTAAACCGCAGCGACGAGTGATGGGTGGTGACTCATGAGAATATTCTGTATTATAGCTATGAGTGCTGTATATATAATTTTTCTTTTTTATATAAATTTTATTTTCAAAAAAATTTATAAAATTTTTGTAAAATAAAATAAAGATTCTTTATATATATTTATATATATGTATATGTATATATATATATATATATATAATTTTGACTTCCAAATGTACGTATATAGACGAAAATCAATTTAAAAAAATTAAAATAAAAATGAATTTTGAGAAATTATGATAATTGAAAAATCACGATTTACATTTGTGCAAAAGTGATTGAGATTTTTGTCGAAAAAAGAAACGAAAATCACTGAAACCATTTGTTACAAACAAATAGATATCCGTTCGAAAAAAAAGTATGCAGGCTAAAAATGATAACTTCTGTGAAATTCGAAAAAAAAAGCATTTTCGGTTCGTCTTTACGAGAATTTCAGCCAAAAAAAAAAAAAAAAATAAAATCAAACTTTAATAATTTTGTTGCTTTAATAATTATAAATTTGCTGTAAAATAAGAAATAAATGAAAAAATAATTACAATTTTAATTAGATGTAATTAAGAGTTTTGCTAGAATTTATTTAAATGTAATTAATTAAATTTGATTTAATTAGAGTTTGAAAAATGTAAATTCGTAATAATAATAAAAAGTAGAGCTCGTAAGGGAAGGGGAGAGGGGTGTTGAATAAATTTGTCCGATTTGTTTTCTTTTTTTTTAATGATATTTTAATTTTTTCAATTTTAAGTTTAATTTTTTGAAATTTTAATTTTGTTATGTTTAATTTTTTTAATTTTAATTTTTTCAATTTTAATATTTTTAATTTTAATTTTTAAAAATTCTTATTTTTATTTTTGTTAATGTTTATTTCATTTCTCAAAATTGTTAATTTACATTTTTTGTAATTTTATTTTAGTAATTAAAATTAAAATTTTTTGATTAATAAACCCTCGAAAAGATCGCAATTCGTAAATAAAGTATGAAGACTAAACAAAAAAAAAAAAAAAAACAAAAACATCAATAACTTTCATGAAATTGGAAAAATGCGTTTTCGTTTTTTTTTTTTTTCTCTCGAGATTTGCCGCCGAAAAAAGGAGGAAATAAAAAGGAGATAAACGAGAAGAAAAAGGGAGAAAAAAGGGAGGATCTCGTGGCACTTGAATCGACGGCGTCGAACGGTGGATTCTCGCGAGTGTGGGTACGCGGATGTCCGCGCCATCGCACTCTCGATTCGCTCAAGTTGCGGACCGAGCGTTTCTTCTTCGGCCTCGTCCAATTGCATCCACCACGTTTTCTTCTTATTTCGTGATGTTCGTCGTTGATCTTCCTGGGGCCTCTTCGTTTCTCGCGTATCTCGTCTCTTCGGCGTTCGCGAAACGCGAATGGCCAGTAGTTCTTATCGTTGAAGAAAATCGCACCGCGCTGACCGAGCACATGTGCAGTTTGCAAAAAGTCCCCCTTTCCCCCCCCCCCCTGCTCCTTCTCCTCCGCGGGTTAAAAGCCTCCGCCCGAGATTTAAGGGCTTGAGCGTTTGTTGCGCGTTACGCGTTACCCGGTACTCTTCAGCGATCCAAACTTGTATCGGCGCACACGTATACGCTAAAGTACGACTGTGAGACTCTGCGCTGACGAATCCCGAGAGCCTACGAACGGTGCGGGTGGCCTCTCACGCGTGCCCCCCTTCCTAACATTTTTTTTAGAGGAGGTTTCATTTTTTTTTTTTTTGGAGGAGATTTCGTTTTTTTGGAGGAGATTTTGTTTTTTTGGCGGAGATTTTGTTTTTTTAGAGGAGATTTCATTTTTTTTCGAGAGAATTTCATTTTTTTTTGGACGAGGTTTAATTTTTTTTAGAAGAGATTTAATTTTTTTGGAGGAGATTTCATTTTTTTGGAGGTGATTTCTTTTTTTTGGAGGAGACTTCATTTTTTCGGAGGAGATTTCATTTTTGAGAGCAGATTTCATTTTTTTTTTAGGCAATTTCATTTCTTTGGTCGCAATTTCATTTTTTTGTGGACGCGATTTCATTTTTTTGGACGCGATTTCATTTTTTTGGCCGCGATTTCATTTTTTTGGTCGCGATTTCATTTTTTTGGTCGCGATTTCATTTTTTTGTGGACGTGATTTCATTTTTTAGGACGCGATTTCATTTTTTTGGTCGCGATTTCACTTTTTGTGGACGCGATTTCATTTTTTTGGTCGCGATTTCATTTTTTTGGACGAGATTTCATTTTTTGGACGCGATTTCATTTTTTTGGACGCGATTTCATTTTTTTGGACGCGATTTCATTTTTTGGACGCGATTTCATTTTTTTGGTCGCGATTTCATTTTTTTGTAGACGTGATTTCATTTTTTTGTGGACGTGATTTCATTTTTTTGGTCGTGATTTCATTTTTTTGGTCGCTATTTCATTTTTTTGGACGAGATTTCATTTTTTGGACGCGATTTCATTTTTTTGGACGAGATTTCATTTTTTGGACGCGATTTCATTTTTTTGTGGACGTGATTTCATTTTTTTGGTCGCAATTTCATTTTTTTGGACGAGATTTCATTTTTTGGACGCGATTTCATTTTTTTGGACGCGATTTCATTTTTTTGGACGAGATTTCATTTTTTTCGCGCGATTTCATTTTTTTGATCGCGATTTCATTTTTTTGTGGACGTGATTTCATTTTTTTGGACGCAATTTCATTTTTTTGGACGAGATTTTATTTTTTGGACGCGATTTCATTTTTTTGGACGCGATTTCATTTTTTTGATCGCAATTTCATTTTTTTGGACGAGATTTCATTTTTTTCGCGCGATTTCATTTTTTTGGTCGCGATTTCATTTTTTTGGCCGCGATTTCATTTTTTTTTTTGGCTTGATGGCTACGCGTCAATTGAAGTTCAAAGTTTATTGAGACTCCTCGCCGGGGCAACAAAGTCTTCGCCCCGCTTCGCCGCGCGCTATCTTATCGCGGCTTCTATTATTGTATACCCAGCGGCAAAATTCTTCCCCCGAGTTTGTCGCGGGGCTGCTGCAAATGCGGAGTGCAATTTGTACGTCCGGAAAAACCGGCGATCGGTACCGAAAGTAGGGAGAAACGGAAGAGCTTATAAAAAAAAAAAAGAGGCGAGGGACAAAAAAAGATCGAAGAAAAAAGCATTACATTAACGCAACATTTATTTTTCAAATTTCATGGCAAATTTGTAAATCAAATTTTCTTTCCATTTTCCCGACACAAATGTCCCGTAAATATTAAACAAAAAGAAACCGAATTATTCGTGAATAAAAATAAGAAGAAAAAAAAACAGAATTTATTTGAGTTTGTTAAAAAAAAAAAAAATACGAATAAGGAAAAATCGATTTTTTGTTTTTCAACAGAGAAAAATGCCGAATAAAGAAGAATAAAAATAGAACGATTACAATTATAAATTGAAACTGAATAAAAATTAAGTAATGAATATTTAAATTTTCGTTTTGGTTAATTATAATTGAATAATTTAATTTTAATTAACCCAAACGAAAATTGTAAAGAAAGAATAGAAACAAAAAAATATTGAATAATTGAATAATTGACATATTAAATAATCTACTAATAAAAAACGTATAACTTTAATAATTTTCTAATTTGTTTATTAAACAATCGACTTATCAAATATGGGAACAATTAAATAATTTAATATACGATTTAATAAATCAATTCTTCAATAATGAAATAATTGAATTATTAAAAATTGACTCGTTAAATCGTGTATTAATAATTAAATTTTTTTAATAATTTGTTAATTGTTAATAATTATTGATAATTAAATTTGTTAATAATTAAATTTTAATTATTAACAATGAATAATTTATAATTATTACCAATAAATAATTTATAATTATAAACAATAAATAATCAATAATTATTAACAATTAATCATTAATAATGATTAAAAATTAATAATTTATAATTATTAACGATTAATAATTTATCATAATTAACAATTTATAATTTATAATTATTGACAATAAATAATTTATAATTATTAACAATAAATAATGTATAATAATTAACAATTAATAATTAATAATAATTGAATTATTCAAAAACTAACTTAACAAACCATTTACCAATAAAAATACCAAAACATTCGTTATTAAACAAAATAAAAAATTCAATTCTCTCATATTTCAATAAACAATCAAATAATCAAGAAACAATAATTAAATACCCAGAATTTCAAAATCCGACTATCATTGCCGAATAAACTGCCGAATAAACTGTAAATTCCACCTCGAGCCAGGGGGTCGGTGGAGGGGGCGCAGGGGGAGGGGTAAGAATCGTAAAAACGGATTCGACAACAATGAAACCATCGGGAGTCAATAAATCGTCGATAATAGTATTGCGAGGACGTTACAATCGGAGGAGCAATTAGTCTCAGTCGGCACCGCGAGGGTGCGCGATATATGTATATATATATATATATATATATACACTCAGATTACTCGAAGGGGTTATCGCGACAATTTTTTCGCTCCAGAACCGTATAAACATCGGGTTTTCCAAGATAACAAACCCGTGTACGTTTCGATAATGAGCTATTTGAAATTATCATTCGACTAAACGTAGGAAGATTCTTCAGGTTCTAATAAAATCCCCCTTAAAATTCCGGTTTCCCTTTCTATGGAAAAGCCAAAGTTTCGATAGCCAAAAGACACGTGCGAAGTATTCCAAATGAATTGGCGTTTTGATTGACAGCGATCATCATTTCCCCCTCCGGATTAGCCCTCCCCTCTCCTCGTGATAATACTCTTTTTTTTGTTCCTCGAAAAAGAAGCACGGAACAAAGAGAAAACGAAAAAACGTTGAAGCTTTACGAGCTGTCAGATACATTTGTATGTGTTTATATACGTGAGAGCGGCAATATCGAATTACCCACATGTTGTATAAATTGGTAAACGTACGAGTCAAGTGACCCAAGGATATGCGCGTGCGCAGTATGTACATTGGCACTGTATGTATATATATGTGTGTATATATATATAAATGGATTTGTTGAATCGTGTATTTAATTATTTGAGAATTAAATGATTTGATTATTTAATTATTTAATTAAATAATATTTGGTTATTTAATTAAATTATTTGATTATTTAATTATTTAATAAGTCGATTATTCAATGAATAAAGTTATTTAATTGTTTAACCAATCATAAGTTCGTTTAATACTGTTTAATATTGTTTGGGTTTGTTTGGGTTTATTTGGGAACAAGTCCATTTATATATATATATAAATGGACTTGTTGAATCGTGTATTTAATTATTTAAGAATTAAATGATTTGATTATTTAATTATTTTATGAGTCGATTCTTCAATAAATAAAGTTATTTAATTATTTAATTATTTAATTATTTAACTATTAATAAGTTCGTTTAATATTGTTTAATATTGTTTAGTAAAGTTTTTTTGAATTAATTTCTTTGCTTTTTTAATTTCGACATTTGATTGAACATTATTGTTTAATATTGTTTAATAATATTTGATAATATTGTTTAATAATTACTTTATTCTTTTATTATATATTTTTTATTTCTATTTTTTTTTTGTTCAATTTTCGTTTGGGTTAATATTCATTACTTAATTTTTATTGAATTTCGATTTATCATTATAATCGTTCAAATTTGATTTTTCTTTATTCATCATTTTTCCCTGTTGACAAACAAAAAATCAATTTTTTTATATTCGTATTTTTTTTTCTAAACAAACCCAAACAAATTCGTTTTAAAATTCTTTAATAATTACATTATCTAATTATTATATATATTTTATTTCTATTTTTTTCAATTTCCGTTTGGTTTAATATTCCTTACTTAATTTTTATTGAGTTTCGATTTATCATTATAATCGTTAAAATTTGATTTTTCTTTATTCATCATTTTTCCCTGTTGACAAACAAAAAATCCATTTTTTTTATATTCGTATTTTTTTTTTAAACAAACCCAAACAAATTATTTTATATATATATATATATATATGTATATGTATATATTGGTTGGACGTGATAAATATGCGTTTATGCCAGCCGTCACTCAGCTCTCGTGTAGAATCCACGCCGAGATTCACTCACTCGCGTACTCACGGTCCTCCATCCGGATGACGAGGGCCTGAGAGAACAAGAGAGAAAAAGAGAGGGAGAGAGAGAAGGGCGAGGGGTAGTGATATTCTTGAGAATACGCAGAAGGCCCTCTCTAGCCGGTTTCAACTCTCTCGTGCCCGGCAATGAGCCTGTATACGATATACGCTCGTGTCTGTCTCGTCGTGCTTATCTTTTTCCTTGTTTTTTTTATTTTTCATCGATTTTTTACGGTTTTTTAATTTTCTAACATTTTTTTTCCACCCTTTTATTATTTTTTAACCTTTTTAAAATTTTTAAACATTTTTTTTTACCTTTTTGGTATTTTTAAACATTTTTTTTATTTTTTAACATTTTTTTCTATCCTTTTCTTTATTTTTTAACATTTTTTTCTATCCTTTTCTTTATTTTTTAACATTTTTTTCTACCCTTTTGGTATTTTAAAACTTTTTTTTTATTATTTAACATTTTTTTCTATCCTTTTCTTTATTTTTTAACATTTTTTTCTACCCTTTTGGTATTTTAAAACTTTTTTTAATTTTTTAAACTTTCTTTTCTACCCTTTTTTTATTTTTTAATATTTTTTGCTGACCTTTTTTTATTTTTTAACATTTTTGGCTCCCCTTTTTTTATTTTTTAACATTTTTTTATAGGCGAGGGTGGTTTCATACGCGACAATTATTTCCAGGCATATATATACATATATATTCCTATATATAAGAATCCGATCGAGATACGAGATTTCACTTTTGTACATTTATATTTACGTTCAGACACGAATTTATAGGCGTTCCGGCAGACGGCGTCACGAAACGTGCGCGCGCACGTATCTACGATCGCTCCCGCGAATCTTCGTGAACGAGAAAGACCAAAAGTTTGGCGTGTCCTATACCAAAAACTTGCAAACGTCTCATATGTACCGATATAGGTATATATATATATATATATATATATATACCCCTTCCGAGAAACTCTTTTCGCTCCTCTGACTAATTATTTCTCGACAGTCTTGGCCAATTAAATTCCTCCCTCCTAAAATCTACGTCTATCTATATCGGTGACCCTCTTGTTCTTGCTACCTCCCCCTTCCCCACTTTTATCTCTCGTTTTGCTGATCTCCTCGGTTTCAATCGTTTTGGAGCACACGTGCCAATACCGATCGCTCGTTACGATGAAACGAAATGGTTTCGATGAATAATTGAAAGTTGGGGTACACTCGATGAAACTTAATCTATATTTCGGGATTTTTAAAAATCTTTTTTATTTTATCCGTATTTTGCATTCGGCTTAGAAAATAATTTGGAATAATTTGTAAATTGAAAATAAAAATTGTTCAATTGTGGTAGTAATATCGACTCATGAGTGGAAAAGTGCTTCTGGAGATGGGAATTTTTTTTAACCCTGATAGAATTGCTTTTTGGTAAAAATGATTTTTTTTTTAGACAATGGTATCTTTATGAAGGTATGGAGATTTTTTTTTCAATCGGTAGGAGCTCCGTTTAGATGAAGGAATTTTTTTCAATAAGATTGGTTGCTTCGTTTTCACCAACAATTTTTGTTTTATGGACACTGATACGGGCTGATGAGTATCGGAATTTTTTTGACTCGGTTCAAACCCTTTCCGGATGCTGGATTTTTTTTCACAGCAAGCTTGGAGTCTTTCCCGAGTCAAGGAATTTTTTCAGCCCGATTGGAGACTCCGTTTTGATACAAAAAAATTGTTTACCAGCTTCACCTCGGTCTTTCGGAGAATCGATTGGAAGAACACTTCCCTGGATTTCAATTTTTTTTTAAGGGTTCGGAGCTGACTTCGGCAATCAAATTTTTTTTACAACAAGCTCGAAG
>JAPYZI010004745.1:0-15798 GCA_030523105.1 Ophioninae sp. A BG-2022a
TTTTTTTTTTTTTTTTTTTCTTTTTTTTTCTTTTTTTTTTTTTTTTTTTGAAAATGGACAAGAAGAGGAATAATAAAAATGGCGGAGGGTGGAATATACAGAATCAATGTAGTCCAGTTGCAAAAGACTGCCGAGATGACGGACGCGCCAGTACCTGCGCTGGAGGGAAAAGGAACGTCCGAAGGGAACGATTGCGTGTCCGCTTTGAAAATCTCACGAGGGGTGACAGAATCCCGGAGGAAAGGGTTTCCAACCCCGTACACGGGAAAATGTCTCGTCTCGTTTTTATTGTCAGAAACGGTCACGGTATTGCACGGCTTCCGCAGTTTCATCATTCTTTTTTTTTTTTGTCATCGAAGACAAAACTCTTTTACCATTTTAATTGAAACAAATAAATATATGTAAATAAAAAAACAATAAATAATATATAGAAATAAAAAAAAACAAGTAATATATACAAATTAGATAAAAAAAGGAATAATATATAAAAATAAAACAAATAAATATCAATTTTTTCACATTTTTTTAGATACAAATATATATTTTTTTTAGATTTAGGGTAGACTTCAATCGTCTTGCTGATATTCACCCAATAGACTGTCCAATCACGTACTAAATTACAGTAGGACACAATTTTATTCTATCACTGTCAATCCCAACGAACGTATCATTCAAATCCATTGAAAAGTCATTTCCCGATATTATTGACACCGAAGAAGGTTCCTATAAATTTTGAATTCTTTAAATTTACCATGTTTAATTTTAATTTACCATGTTCAAGAATTTAGTAAATTTTTCAAATTTTTGAATACCGTTTGCGGTTATAGGAACCCATTTGAGTTTCGTGTAATCGAGGCATCGCAAAATGTAAACACGAATGATTTGTTTGGGTTTGTTTGGGTTTGTTTGCGTACAATAACCGACCCAACGAACCAAACACAAAATTTATGGGAACCTTCTTCCGTGTCGATAATTCAAATAAATTCAAAGAATTCATCAATAACTCAACAAACAACAATTCAAACAAACAAACCCAAACAATTTAACAATAATTCAAACCTCGTTATTCATAACAAAAAAAAAGCTATTTATCAGCAACGACAAAAATCGTGGACCATTTCTTCGAAAATCATCAAAATATCTCGCGAAACCTTGAAACAAAGATGCCAAAGAATTTTTTAATATTCAAGAAACGAGACCAGAATCCAAAAAATTCAAAGTTATCGTAACCTTTCGATAAATACGATTATAATTATATAAAAGTCAATGAAAAGCTCGTCCAGTGGAAACACACACAGAAAACGTAATGGACGAGAGATTTTTATTTGAGGCTTCCGCGAGGCGTTGCCAAAGCAATGTACACGCTCTCGTATATGGGGTTCCCTCGTAATAAGCATAAATCCAAGGGGAGGCTTATCTAGCCAGTGGCCAGAAGAACGCTAAAATAAAATATATCATAAATACACGTATACATCGGGGTTTCACGAGGGGCCCATTTCCCCACCCTCCCACCCTCCCCCCACCCTTTCCATCGTCGTAGCGTCCATCGGAGTGTACCCGCGCGAGTCCTAGCCACCCCTCGTCGTTGCTTCTCCGTACAACCCTTTCTTCTTATTACGGGGCTGAGAGGGAAATAGCGAAAGAGAAAAAGAGAGAGACAGAGAGAGAGAGAAGAGTAAACTCCCCATACGCGATGTTCTCCCGGGGGTTGAAAATTCGCCGCGCGGCCCGTCGGCCGAGCAAACACGAAACGCGGACACGGCCGTGACTCGCTCGGTATAATTTCGTACAAATTGTACATCGTATCTTGCGCGATCCTTCTCGGACCGAGGGCGGCCGCCGAAACGAAAACAAAAAAAAAACAAAAAAACACGAAAAAAGAAACGTTGGAGCAAATACGGGAAAAGTGGATGAAAAGACCCCCAGAGCCAAGAGATAGGATTCCGGTACTTTGAAATACAAAAAAGGGCTCGAGGGGGACGAAAAGGGAGGGAGGAGAGGGAAAAGGAAAGAGATCGCTGGGGGGTTGGAGAAAGGGTTGAGTTTTCGTGAAATACAAACAGGTATATCGGTGGGATGATGCACGCGTGTGTCGTTACGATAACCCGCGTGGCAAAGAAGAATCTTGGTTGAAAAAGTCAGAGGGTTGGAAGAAGGGAGGAGAAGGCACGGAGGTAATCCGCGCGTGTGTGCGTTTCACCTTCCGAAACGTTAGCGCGCGTGCATACGTGTACACCCTATTGGAAAATCGTTCTCTCGGGATTTTATACCACGCGCGAGGATACCCAACACCCTAGCTACCCGATATTAACGAACCGAAAGAGCCAAAGAGAAGAAGAGGGAAAGAGAGAGAGAGAGAGAGAGAGATAGAGTGAGTAACGCTCACAAGGAGGAGTCGTAGCAGAAAGCCGGTAAATCGAACCAGCGGTTTCACGTATCCCCGCACACACGTCCGTTTAATCACGTAAGTCGGTGAAAAGGTAAATTAGTACGGCCCACATCTGCCCGTGACGTATACACGTGCGGGGGTGCGTTTGCGCGCGAGCGTGTGTGGAAACGCGCGCGCGTGTGTGTACGATGTACATCAAGAAGAACGACGGTAGGAAAAGGGATATGGTTTTTGCGTGAAGCGCGCCGATCCGCGATAGACGGGTCGTTCCGGAAGCTGCCGGCTGACCGGATCGCCGGCATAATGAGCCGAGTTACAACCCTGGGAGAACGTTTTTATCACCGGTTTTGGAGAGACCGGGGAAGGATAAGAGGGACAAGGGATGAAAGAAGGGAGGGGGTAGAGGTGGTGTTTCGTTTGGGTTTAGAAAGAACGAGATCGTTGGAGATGGAAGGATCTTTCTCGTCGTTGAAAGATCGATGGATGACCGTGTATAGGTATATAGGTAGGTGTAACTCCGAGGACCGGAAGTGTCGATGAAACGAGGTGGGAAGAGAATCGGTGGGAAAAAAGGTAACGCGGGGAAACTGGTGACGACGGCGAAGGGACTCGGCCGTCAGAACGGAAGAAAGCACAGTTGAAGGAAGGAAGGTTGAGAGAGCCAACGCCGCAACGAGCGATGTACAAGCGCGGGACATCGCGAAAGGGAAAGAGAGGACACCGGAGAAAGGGGGGACGAAAGAGAAGCAGGGAGGTAGGTAGGAGGGTAGGAGAGAAAGAGGAAGGTTGATCGTTGCTCGTCTCGGCCTTCCTCGATGCTGCGCCGCTGCCTGCTCCGTGTAGGAATCGAAACGAAGCGCGAGCGGGGGGGGGGGGGGGGGGGGGGGGAACGGGGGGGGGGGGGGGAGGGGGGGGTGGGGGGGGGAGGGGGGGGGGGGGTTAAGGGGGTTAGGTAAGAAAGCCACAAGGGCAGGTCGTTTCGACAGAATGGCAAGTCAAATTACAGGCCGTGTATCCTCTAAGGAGAGGCGAGTCGGCAGAAGTTGGAAGGGGAGAGTTCCGTGGGGGGTGACGAGACGCGTATGGGGCGAAGCAGAGAGGAACGAGATCGGAGAGTTCCGCCGTGCGGTACTCTTGGTTCGTGCCTAACTCCCCCCTTCGGGATCGTAGGCTTTCCCACCCCTTTTTCTCGTACTCTCCTTCGTCATCGGATTCTCTCGTTCTCCAACGTTCAGCCGTCCTTTTCTCTCTTCTACGTGTATATTTCCCCTTCGACCCCTTTTGTTGCTTCGTTTCCCGCGCGTACCGGACGATAACCAACCACCACCCACCACCACCAACCACCATCAACCACCAATACCCAACGATTCGTCTTCCTCCGGCTCGTACGTGAGGGTAACGTACAATACCAGCGAGAGCGTACACCACCGTCGCTTCGCATCGCTGCCACTCGGCCCTCAACCCCCCACCCTCCCGGATTTCTCATCCTCATCCTCCGTCTCTTCCGCTTTCCTCTTCCACCCTCCTATCCTCTTCCCGCCACCTCATACTTCTGCCCGATAACACGAAGAGAAACCAGGAGCAGAAGCGCATCGTCGACTCTCCGACGTGGCGTCCTTCTCCTAGCCAAAAGCTCCTCGCCCTTGTCTCTCGAGCGCGCGCCCTCTCTCCCTTCGCCGCCTCACGTATCCAGTCCTTGCATATTAATCCTCCCCATAATTCCCACTTCCCAGTTTGGGCAACCCTTCGTGTACGGTTCCCACTCACCAACGTACCCCTGACCGAAGAAAGAGAGAGAAAAAGAGAGAGAGGAATACGTAGGTACGAAACCCCGTGTGCGACCGTAACCACTCATCTGTGTGCGCGTATCTATGGTGGATGCGCGCGTGTGTGCCCCCCCCCCCCCTCCCGCCCCTTTCTCTCTCTCTACGTATTAATACAGCAATGAGAAAAGGGAGACGGTGAAACGTAGCAGGAACAGCCCAAGCCAGCCGCAGGCCGCTTCCTATCGATTGGACTTTCTTTCTACGGCTACACCCCCGTACCACCACCACCCCCCTGTACCCAAGGCCTTTTAATTGGCATTCTCCTCTCCCGATGAGAGAAACCGAGATATGGCTTATATGGATCCACGAGTACCTAGCTTTTTAGGGAGCTTACAAGATGCCGATTTTTTTACACGCCATAACTCTATCTCTCTCTCTCTCTGTTTGCGAGGGGAGATCGGTAGGCGAGGGGTAGGTGAGGGGGGTAGGATTTTTTTATTTTCTTATTATTTATACGTTTATTTATTTTAATACAGAAATAAATAGATATATGTGTATGAGTATGGATCCGTTTATTAAAATCTATAGGTATACACGATAGCCGGAAGCTTAACGTACCGAATGAAAACTGCAAAAAGTTCGTCCATCGTACTTGGCGCGTCTCTCCGAAAGCACTGCTCTTTCGTCCGTTCGTAACGGAGAACAAAAAGAAAAGACGAAAGTTTTCACGGAAGAAGAGAAATATCAGGTATTTTATTTAAATTGAGAATTGTTATTAAGTCGATACGAAAATATTAATAAACTTATTATTGAATTAATTATAATTCACTAATAGATTCCGATCGAGTAATAATATTTATTATCACTCAATACGATAATTAATAATTAATACATTATTAATTATCGATAAATCGGAATATTAATAATAATCAATCAATCGAATGAAATTAATCATCAATAATAAATAACAATAACGGTCAATAAATTAAACGAATTGTCAGTTAATGAAAAAATAATGCTATTATATCAGTCAATCAATCGATCAATAATTGTAATAATTATTATTTATTACTTCTAATTACAATATACGACCATTGGTTGTAACGATTCATACACAATAATGATAAATTATGATTTATCGTTATCGGTTTTAGTTGATACGTCGTAACGTAAATGAACGTGGAATAGTTAATTTACGTGTGAGATCGAAACGGCTCTTCTCAGGGAATCGCCAGCGTTGATACGAGACTCGGTGCGTTTGGCGGTACGTTTTTTCACGAGGAGGGGTACGCGCGTAATAAGCGAGGCAGTCCTCCGGTATCGCTATATTTCGATCGGCGGTCGTGTCGGCGCGTGTGTGGTGTCGAGGGCGCATAGTAGGGGGTGGCGAGGGTAAAGGCAAGGGTGAACGTTGCACGGAGCACCGCGAAGAGATTGATTATACCATGCCAGGGAAAATGTGATCAATATATAGAATGCGCCAACACGTAAGCGCGTATAAACACACGCATCGGCAAACACGGACTTACCAAGGAAAACAAAAGAACGGGTCTCGCGGCCATAATGCAAATAGGAAAAATCAGCGAGGATTAAGGGCATCGGGAGAGCGAAATCTCTTCAGATTTTTTACCTCCTCTTGTATCGTACAAAAAAGGGTACACGGTACCCAGATATCGTATATGTACCAATATGTACAACAACGGTCAAATGCACAAAGGAAATATTCAAGCGTATATTCCTGCTGTGACAACGCGAGGGTCACCACTAAATTTTCCATTCTTTATCCACGCAACGCTCGATATAACCGAACAGACCACACGCGGATGTCCTTTCTTTTGTCTTTCATGGTTATTCTCACTATCCGACTGATTCCAATTCTCGACTCTTTATCGTCTCGCTCGTCGCATAAATTCACGTCTCAACTGAAAAAGAACGAAAAATAGCTTTCTTTCTGGATTAAAAAAACGGAGTTACAATCGACATTTTTAACGAAAGGTGTTTTTTGGCCATGAGAGAGCCAGTGGAAATTGCACTGTCGAGATCGAGAATGCTGATGGTGAAACAATAGTTCGAGACGCTTCGAGCAAATGCTCGTATTGTGATCTTGGATTTTTCGGATGCTGGGGTCGTTGATGAAAATTCTAGGTTTGGTAGGATTTTGAACTACGCCTACCTTTGGGTCACCAGAAACTCGAGGACGCTCGGCATTCACCCGGAATTCAGTCGGAATCAAAAGTTCGAAATAAAACGGATCAATAAACGAATAAATATTTATTATACGTATTATTTATACTTATTTATTATACGTATTATTTACATAAAATTTTCTAATTTTCTATATTAATATACGTATTATTTATACGTATTTATTTTACGTTTATACGTGGGAATAAACGTATAAATACAATATATAAAATAAACGAAATAAAACGTATCGAAATAAAAATGAATTTATCTCGGAATAAAAAGTACGTTTTTCACCATAACGCATTTCCGTCTTTCTTATAAAATAACTCGTTGCCAAATAAAGATATCGCATTTACACTTGCGTATTCCAATTCGGGATATTCTGACGATTAAATTTCACTATGGAAACTATAAAAAACGAAGGCGTCGAGACATTTTTATAAAAGATAGAACTTTCGAGTTCTGATAGTTCAGGACGTGTTTGAAAGTCGCGAAAGAAAGTGCAGCCGATTTGGAGGTTGAAACAATTTGACGTCACGAAAATATATAATTTTTCGTATCGTCGTATGTTAGTGTACGGAATGGGTATTTATTTGATCCGTGACGTAAAGGTTTAAGCTACATCGTCGACGATGCTCGACCATCAATTTTGGCTGTCTACCCTCTTTCTTTCTTTTTCCTCTTGATCTCTCTCCCTCTTTCTCCCGCTCGTGTTTTCAGTCCTTTCTTACTCTCTCGAGAGGGTTGGTCTGTTCGCTGACGACCCGACTCGAACCTTTTTGACGGCACTCTCTCGGTCACTCAGCCCTCTCGCAGCCACCCCTCGCGATCCCCCCTACGATGACACCTTCACCGCGGATGAGGCAAACCCTTACGACCCCTTCGCTCACTAACGAGGCTCCATTCCACGATCTTGGATCATCCAACCCCAACCAACTCCAACACGTTTTCCCTACACGTGTACGCACTCTATGACGAACCGATCGCGTCCCGATGTTCGTCTGTATATATATATAGCTTTCTACAGGGTTGAAAATCATGTTTTTTCTTAAACAAATCCTTGGCTTATCCTTAAAAAAATTTTCCATTTTTGCCTGTTTTTTGTTTTGTTCCATTTGTTAAAAAATCGTTTTTTCCACGCTGGAATATTGATCAGTCTATAATTTTGTGAATCTGGAAATTAAAAAATACAATACAATTAAGAATAATAATATTCATCGTAAAAAAATAATTATTCGAGAAACTTTGGTAATAAACGTGTTCGATTATTATTTTGAAAAATGAAGTAGTAAAATAACAATCAGCTTGACTCGAGTGGTCTCTTCATTGTATTTTTTATTTTATTTATTTATTCATTTTTATTTATTTATTTGAGATCGACTAGTCAACCATTTATCATTTTTTGAGTCTGAAAATAGATAAATACAACGCATTTAATAATAATAATATTCATTATAAGAAAATAATTACTCGAGAAACTTTGGTAATAAACGTGTTCAATTATTATTATTATGAAAAATGTAAGTACTAAAATAGAAAACGAACGTCGTTTCGGTAGCCTATATTTTTTATAAAACAGATATAATCGCGACAGTTTTGTTGACCATTTCCGGTTTTTGCATAGTTCGTATCTAATCGCAAACTATTAATATTTCCTTTCCAAAGATATCGATCCGCTCGTGTTTCACAAACGTTGTGTTTCAAATGCATTGATTTCATGAATTAATTACTGTCGTGTTTCCTTGGTAAGGTATACTGAACTTTCGCGAACGTTATTCCCAATTGCTATATTACAGTCTAGTAATATAACCCAAATAAACCCATGCAAGGCCCACCTTATTTGTTTTCAAGTACAAAACAAAAATTACGAATGCTGAAATTAAACAAAAATGTTTATTTAATGATTCATTCAATAATGGACTATTAATAATCATTTTGGTTCAGAAAACAATGTTCACTATTAACTATAAACAATTCGTAGAAACAAATAATAAAAAATGAAACAATTTCGTACAAAAAAGAATGAAAAAATATATAATCTTCAATTTCAAAAACTCAAATTTTGATAACAACGTGTATAGTAGATTTTTATCAATTTTCACTATTAAACAATTTCACTATTAACTATAAGTAATTCGTACAAAAAAAAATAATTAATGAAACAACTTCCTACAAAAAAGAATGAAAAAAATATATAATCTTCAATTTCAAAAACTCAAATTTTGATAACACCGTGTATAGTAGATTTTTATCAATTTTCACTATTAAAAAATTTCACTATTAACTATAACCAATTCGTACAAAAAAAAAATAATAAATGAAACAACTTCCTACAAAAAAGAATGAAAAAAATATATAATCTTCAATTTCAAAAACTCAAATTTCGATAACAACGTGTACAGTAGATTTTTATGAATTTTCACTATTAAACAATTTCACTATTAACTATAACCAATTCGTACAAAAAATAAAAAATAAATGAAACAACTTCCTACAAAAAAGAATGAAAAAAAATACATATAATCTTAAATTTCAAAAACTCAAATTTTGATAACAACGTCTATAGTAAATTTTTATCCATAAAAATCAATTTTGTTTCTGATGTTTCTAACGTTCGTCCACGTATCACCTTTAAAGAATCACAGAAGGGCTTGCAGCGAAGATCCTCCTTCGGATCTTCAAATACGATTGTACGACTGCGGACAGTTGTTGCACGTGCAACAATTGACCAAAGAAGGATATCTAAGAGGGGGGAGATGAGAGGGGGGGGGGGCAGGGTTTTTACGAACATCCCGAGACATTAAATTTAACAGCGGTGGGGCATACGGAAAATCGTGGAGTTGCTGAATCGCGAGGCCACCCTTCGCTTGGGGTTATTAATATTATCGATACTCGGACGAATTTGCAAGCTCCGTTCTATACCCTCCTAGCATTTATGGTACTGCGCCGCTTCGTCGTCCAAGCGAAAGAGAGAGAGAGAGAGAGAGAGAGAGAGAGAAAGAGGGAATGAACGGTGCAAGGGGAGGAAATCGAGCAATCAAGCGTCGTACGTCGTTCCAACCCTTCGTCCCTTAAAGTGTATATATATATATATATATATAGTTCTATACGAGCGGAATCGTAATACTCTATGATCGGTATCGCTCTCCACGTGCACTTTATTAATCCTTTCGTTCTAGATACTGCACCAAATTGCACTATTGTTACAATTGCCCTTGCCCCTTTCTCAACCCCCGACCACCCTGCCAACGGTAAACCGTCGAAGTTAAATATTTTTATGAAAGTTGAAAAGCGGAATAGCATGCAGGAAAAGAAATGGAAAAGTTAAGACGAAGGGCTAATTCGATGACCCATAAATTTGCGTTGTTCGAGAAAACTTTGAAAAATTAAAGAAAATTATTGAAAATTGTTCGGTGTTTCAGTCGTAGTTGTATTATGAAAGCTAGGATGAAATTAGATTGAAAAATATAAATATACATTTTAATATAATTATGAAATATAATATTATATAATAAATATATTTAATTAATTATTTTATTAATTTAATAATAATATTAAATTAATATAAAGAAACATATTAAATATTACATAATTAAATATAATATTTAATATGATTAAAAAATATAATATACATTTTAATATAATTATGATATTAATATTTCGGGATTCCATACCTCGAAGTCTCAACCTTCTCTCAACTATTCTCTTTTACCTTCGAATTTCGTATCCTTAAAAACCCGAAGAATTTTTAAAAACTTTCACGTATTCGTAATCTTCCATCGCGATGGTATCGATACCGAAGGATTTCCTACCGATTGTTCGGACCACCGCGGTGTTGTGTGCCTCGTTAATATTATACGATACACTCGATCATACTCGGTCAACTGGTCTAATGAATAATGTACACGTACAAAGTCGATGCCGCGCTCAACCGCGTACGAATACACGCGCGTGGGAAAAAGCGCGTATGTCAAAAGCTTGCGATCAGAAGAAGGAACGAAAACGAGTATCGAAATCTAATCGTGAAAAAAAAACATATATATATATATTTGTGTCAAGGATTCAGCTGATTTGGAATAGCGGATCGCAAAGGATCGTGAATCTTGATGGTGGTGGTAGGGTGCTGAGAAAAGAGGAGAGAGCTCTCTCTCTCTCTCTCTCTCTTTAATAACTTAAAAATAAAGTTTTTTACTTTATTTTAAAGTTATTTTTGCGTTTCTTATTATTTTATTATTATGTAATTACCATGATTATTACTATGATTATTATTATTTATCATTATTGTTATTGTTATTTTTTATAATTATCACCGCTATTCTGTTTATTCTGTTTATTATTTTTACTATCGTTATTGTTGTTATTATTTTTTGTCATTATAAGTATTATTATTTTCTTAGTGTATATTCATTTTAAGTTATGTTCAAGTTTCTACGTTATTTTTATTTTTTTTTTTTGCCCGAAAGTCAAAGACTAGGGCATAATAAATTATATCATCATCATCGTCATCTCTCTATCTCTCTCTCTGACCTCAGACTATTTAAAAACAATTTGTATAATAAATTAATTAATCAAATACAAAATAATGAAATTATTTCAACTTTTATTCCTGTATTAATTTTAATTTATATAGCAATCCCATAATTACAAATTTAATATTTAACTGATGATATTTATAATCCTCCAATAACAATTAACTCAGTGATAATTAATTAATTCAATAAACAAAATAGTCCGAGGGGAGGAAGAGCGAGAAAATACAGATTGTGATGATGATGATGATGATGATATAATTTAATATATCATCATCATCATCATCATCATCATCACCACCACCTTGCATAATTTTCGGACAAAAAAAAGAGATAACAAAAAATAATAGAAATACAAGGTACAATATAACGTTATAAAAATGATATAAAATATATAATAAAAAAACTAAGGATATAATTTAAAAAATAATGAATAACTGAACGAGAGAGAAAGAGATAGAGAAGTAATGTGAGATGGCGCGTCGATCGTCGACGAGGGTGTTAATTCCACCTGCCCTGTCGAACTTACCTGTACTCCCCCGAACTGTGTATATTCATACACAAATCCAAAGCCAACTTGGAGAATCGACTACTGCCTTTAAAGAGGGGGTGGTAAGCGAGGGTAGTTTTATCGAGCGCCGATTCTTGCATGCTTCACCCTTCGTACACGTTCGCATCAAATGTACGGGGAATTCTATGCCACCTGCACGGAACCCCTATGTTAGATCCTTTCTCTCTACAAAACCATCGAACTATCTCCGAAATCGAAATACTTGTTTTTTTATATTCCATCCTTGCGAATTTTCGTTTGACCCAAAAATCAAAAATTTTCCATTCAGGATCGATTGAATGATCGATATTTTTGAATATCGATCATTCAATCGATATTTTTGAAATTTCGATATTTTTTATCGAAATTTTCGATATTTTTGAATCAAGATATTTTATTGGAGCCAAAAAAAAACGGATGGATTTTCGATATAAGTTTCTGATAAGAGCATTGGGGTGGTGAGGTTGACATTTTAAACATTTTTGATACACTCTTTATGGGAATTGACATTTTGTTGTTCCGGGAGAAAATAGTGTCGAACAATTATTGTTTTTTGAAACGGTAAAGAAAGTTTCAGATTTGGTTGACGATCGATCTATTTTTGTGATCAATATCGTGATATTAAGTAAAAAATAAAAAATTCTATTTTCCGGATAAAAATAAAGCTAGCTCACGACCGGGATTTTGGAAATTCTAGAAATTACGAATATAACGAACTACTCAAACAAAATGTTAATTTTCGAGCGGGAAAAACTAAATTTCATTATTCAATGTCAACGGATGGATAAATATATGCTATAACCGAATTTTACAGTAATTCAAAATGATTTTGAAATACGAATGACCCATTAAACAACAATTTACGAAAATCGTCACACCTCTTCAATTTTCTTTGAATTCTACTTTGAGTTTGATCGATATTAATATTAATTTTTATCTTAACTTCTATTATAAATAAAATCAAGTTTTGTCTTATTGTGCTATTTTATTTTACTTTTCGGTTCAACTTTAATTTCTGTTTACCTTATTTACTTTGTTTATTCAATAATGTCTATTGCATTGTTCTTTTCATTTTCTTATTTTATTTTCCTTAATTTCCGCGCATGCCTAATTTCCCCGAAACTCCGCTAGGTTTATTTGTTGATTGATAAATCATATCAATCAACAAATAAAAAATCAATAAATTTCCGAATTATTAAAAAATAATAATCAGAAAACATTTAAAAAAATGGTGTTTCCAAAATAATTTCATGGTCACGTGGATCCCTGGGGTGACGGAAAGGTTGATGATGATGATAAAGTTTGTTGTGCCCTAGTTTTACTATCGGGCAACAATTTTACAAAACCAAAAAGAGAAAAAAAAACAAAAATAACGGAAATAAACAACAAAGAAAGATATAAAAAGATGATAATAAGATATAAAAATAATAAGTAAAAATGAATAAATAAATAAATAAGTAAATAAGTAAAATAAGTAAAAATAAAAAATAAAAAGAAAAATGTGCTCGAACGACCGTGTCGCGTGTCCTGGTGACCCGAATGTTGTTTTTTGTTATTTTTTTTTTGTTTTTTCCCGAAAAAGGGCGATATCGAGCGATCGTCGATAACGAATTTCGATCCTGTCGAGGACACGAGCTCGGTGATCCGTTTGATCGAGTCACGGAATGACCCGCGTCCACGAATATATATATTCATACGGTAAATGTACATGGAGTAATTTATACGTGGAACTTATCGTACGCGCGTGTCGCTGGTATCGTCAAATGATGAACGTATACATCGCCAGTTTCGTTCTCGTACAAGTATTAGGTGGACGTATATAGCCGAGTTTGCAAAGCTATACGGTATCGATTATGGGTGTGCGTTATAAAGAGAGAGAGAGAGAGAGAGAGAGAAGAGTGCGATCGACAGGTCAAAGTAGTCAACCCTACGGTACATCACGACTCGACGACACGAATAAATAAACCAACGGGGTTGAAAAGCCAAGCTGTTCGGTGCGTCAAGGTTCTTCGATCTATCGCGCCCATTAAACGACCGCAACTTCTATCTCTCCTCTCTCTCTTTCTCTCTCTTTGCCAATCCACGAACGACACACCGCGTCATCGTCATTCTCAGGTTGGCCCATTTCCCACTTCCGAACGAAGCAACGCTTCCATCACTCTCCTTGATACACAACCAATATCGCTAAACGACCCCTCGTATACAAAACTAGAACACGAAAATCGATGACTGATCGTTTTTACATTTTTTTTCAATATTTATTACAATAATAATATAGTATATTGGGTATTTCGTATACGTGGATGAAGAGGACAGCGATACTCCCGTTTCATCAATGAGCCAGTGTCAATTCGGTTTTCCAAAGATTTTCATGTTTATCGTCGATTTCATTTTTCGAATTTTTGCATCTTAGATAAAGTGTAAGTGTGGATCTTGATAATTGTTTTTTTAGATATGAAATGACCGAAGGATTGTTATCTCACGTTAAATTATTTTATTTTACAACGATTGTTATCTTACATTGAATTACAGTATTTTATAACGATTGTCATTTTACATTAAATTACATTGTTTTATAACGATTATTATCCTACAATAAATTACATTATTTTACAACGATTGTCATCTTACGTTAAATTATATTATTTTATAACGATTGTCATTTTACATTAAATTACATTATTTTATAACGATTATTATCTTACAATAAATTACATTATTTTACAACGATTGTCATCTTACATTGAATTATATTATTCTACAACGATTGTCATCTTAAATTAAATTACAGTATTTTATAACCATTGGTAACTTACATTAAATTACAGTATTTTATAACGATTGGTAACTTACATTAAATTACATTATCATGTTATCTTGCATTAAATTATATTATTTTACAACGATTATTATCTTACATAAAATTACATTATTTTATAACGATTATTATCTTACATTAAATTACATTATTTTACAACGATTATTATCTTCCATTAAATTACATTATCTTACATTATCTTACGATTATTATCTTACATTAATTATCTTACATTAATTATCTTACATTAAGTTACACAATCTTACATAACTACACAAAACAAAGAAAATGAATTGTTCACGAATTATAACAATAATGGCGATAACCACAATAACAGTAATAATAAATCGTGGAGTTAGAAGTGATAACGTATTATTCCCGATAATACCTAAAAATAACATCAATATATAATTTACAAAGTGTGTGTAGCAATCATTCTTCTAACGTAATATTTTTCAACAGGCCTGATCATTTTTATTCAGCATTTGAAAAAAAAGCATTTTCGACCCGAACATTTTTTATCACTTCCTTATCGAGTGACATTGCGTTATCAATGCGAATCTAAGGGTTGAAAAAAACGTCAATTATGAAGAATTCTTATCAGAAACAAAAACTGCGACACGTTAAAAAATCATAACGTAACGTCTCTCGATATAAAGTAAATTAAAAATCTGCTAACCAATCGTGAAAAGTTCCAAGGGTCGATAGTCTTTCATCCGAAATCCGTCGAGAGAGCCGTATGCATCGAGCGTCGTGAATTTAAATGTGCGCACACGATGCACCGAATCAGAAGGGAAAGCGCGAACGCTTCCTATTGTAATTCGTCGATTGATGATAAAAGGGGTTGAAAGGGGAATGAAAAACGGGAGCACGTGGTAACGCACGAATAATTGACTTTACCGGCTGTTACGGGAATGTGGAAATAGAAAGAGAGAAAGAGAGAGAGAGAAAAAAAGAGAAAAAACAATGTTACAACCGTTTCCATCATTTTCATCTCGCTCGAGAGCGCGAACGCCTCGTACCATATTCCCCGGTTGGAATATCCCTAGATTCATACGTACCTCTCCACTCGTTCATACGTATCCACCTTAAACGAGTATACACAAAGATACACAGGTATGCAAACACAGGCCTCGTTCACCTGCTCATTTAGACCCCTTCCCCCTCTCCTCTCCCATTTCCCCCTCCCATCGTCTCTTTTCGCGCGAGTAATCGGGGGTAGGTTATTTTCTCTCTCTCTCTCGCTCTCTCTCTCTTCACTTTTCGTACCGGCGTGCTTTTTCCCTTGGGAGATTCACGAGTGCGGAATTCGAGTGGCGAGCTTCGATTGATCATGCATTCTCGCGACGACGACGAGGCGGCTGCGATATCCCAAAAGGGGATGGTGCTGAATAAGGGTTGCAGGAAAGATAATACCGCGTATGGCGGTATACCAATGAAAACAGGTTGTCAAAGCTAGTGACGGGGTAATTCTTTTTTTTTTCTTTTTTTTTTTTTTTTTTTTTTTTTTTTTTTTTTTTTTTTTCTTTTTTTTATTTCTTTTTTTTTTTTTTTTTTTT